>JAEVFF010000544.1:304692-318207 GCA_018901945.1 Pugionium dolabratum | reverse complement strand
ATTGCCTTCCTGAGTCTTAGAACCTGTCCCTCTTTGCAAAGATCCTCAAGGCCTGGTGGTGGAGTCATATACACTTCCTCTTCAAGTTCTCCTTGTAGGAATGCGTCCTTGACATCCATTTGCCATAAGTCCCAAGTCAGATTCGTAGCTAGTGAAAGAACAACCCTTACAGTGTGTAGCTTAGCCACCGGTGCAAATGTATCAGTATAGTCCTCTCCATATGTCTGAGTGAAATCTCTTGCAACTAGACGTGCCTTGTACCTTTCTATGTCCCCATTGCTCTTATACTTGATGGTGAACACCCACTTGGAACTCAAAGCCTTCTTGCCTTTGGGAAATTCTTGTATATCTCTTGTATGATTCCTTTCCATAGCTCCCTTCTCATCTCTTACTGCATCTAACCATTCTTTCTTGCTCTCAGCTTCTTCATAAGTCCTTGGAATCTGACTTTGTTCAATCTTTCCAAGGAATGCTTGATGACTAGATGGCAAGAGGTCAAGGGAACAAACAGTTGTATGGGATGAGCCACGGCCTGGTTGTTGTAGAATACCCTAGTGTTCCTAAGTCTAGTACTCCTCCTTAAATGCTGAACAGGTGGTGCAGCCTCCTCTACAACCGTTTCCTCTTCCATTTGGTGAATAGGTTCCTCTATAACCACTTCCAAGTCGTCTTGTTCTTGATTTTGGGCCATAGCTTCTTCTTGGATTGGAGTTGGTTCTTGAGTTACCACCCCTTGTTCATTCTCTTGGGTATCTTGTGAACTACTTTAGGTTCTTGTTTCTTCGTGTCTTGAATCCTTTGGCAGATCATTTCCCAAATGATTCAAGAGAAACCTCAAACTCGTAGCCAAATCAGAAGGTGACCTTGAGAGATCCTTCAATCCTTCCAAATCTTTCTGATCATAATAGCTTTGTTCTTCTATGAACTTGACATCTCTAGACACATATGTCCTGTTGTTGCTCGGATCATAGCACTTATAACCCTTTTGTGTTGTCGAATATCCAAGGAACATACACTTGATGCTCTTTGCTTCCAACTTGTTTCTTAGATCACCTGGAACATACACAAAGCACACACACCCAAATACACGTAAATGATCAATGGAAGGTTTAGTTTTATTGAGTACCTCAAATGGGGATATATCTTGCAAGACTTTGGGTTGAATCCGATTGATGAGGTAGCAAGCAACCAAGACTGCATCTCCCCAAAAACTTTTAGGAACATTGGTATGAAACATCATGGATCTTGCTACTTCCATTAAGTGACGGTTCTTCCTTTCAGCAACTCCATTTTGTTGTGGTGTGTGTGGACAGCTAGTTTGATGTAGTATTCCATGTTTGTTTAGATGAGCTTTGAATCTTTGACTTGTATATTCCCCTCCATTATCTGATCTTAACACTTTGATCTTGGCATTGAATTGATTAGTAACATAATTATGAAAGTTTATAAATGCCTCATAAAACCTATCTTTAGATGGAAGTAATGTAACCCATGTATATTTCGATTTCTCATCTAGAAAGGTCACAAAGTATTTATTCCTATCTCTAGACATGTAAGGTGAGGTCCAAACATCGGAATGTACTAAATCAAAGCAATGCTCATAAATTGTAGACGATTTAGGGAAAACAACACGACAATGTTTGCCAAGGATACAAGCCTCACAAACTGAGTGATCATAAGCGACATTAGGAATTATTAAGCTTAAAGCACGAGCATGAGGATGTCCTAATCTGGCATGCCATAAGACATCTTTATTAGCAAAAACACAGGATTTGAAAGCTAAGGAATCCAAATTGCTTGGAGGGTCTTCAAGAACATAGAGCTCATCTTGAGTTACACCACCTCCAAGTATCTTACCACTATTAATATCCTGAAAGTAAACATTTTTAGGCCCAAATGTAACATTGCAATTGAGGTCTTTAGTAGCCTTTTTGACAGAAACTAGATTAGACTTAAATTTAGGTACAAAGAATGCATTAGTTTCTTTGTCAAATAGTCTTAATTTTCCGGTTCCTTCAATTGGAATACCCTTACCATCAGCTATAGTTACTTTTCCTAGACATGGTTCAATGTTCTTTAACAACCTAGCATTGCTAATCATATGGTGAGAAGCACCTGAATCCACTACCAACTTATGATCTGGTTTATCAAGCGATTTATGGAAGTAGAGTGTGATACCGGAGAGTTTTGAGGCATAGGCCTTGATGAGATCCTCCAAGTCACTCTTCTTAACATACTCCATGGATACATTCATAGCTAGCTCCCCCTCCTTGGTTGGATGAACTTGCCGGTTCAGTCGCAACCATTTGAGAGATGTTAGCCTTTGAATCCTTGAACCGGTTTGGCTTGAGATGAGGATGAAGTATCCAGCACTTGTCCTTGATGTGGCCATTCCTCTTACAATGCTCACACATCATCTTCCTATCCTCTTGCTTAAACACGCTTTTGTTGGCCATGACTAGTTCTCCTTTACCACCAAACAAACCAATGTTGCCTTGCTCCCTTTGAATCCGTGAGCACACCTCTTCGAAATCAGGGAATTTTGGCTCTCTCAGGATGGACTTAATCACATCCTTAAAGGCTGGATTTAGGTTGAGAAGGAGCCCAAATATCTTGTCTTGTTCCTTCCTTTCATTAAGCACCTTTTGATCCATAGAACTTGGTCTCAACATGTCAAGCTCGGACCATGTTGACTGGAACTTGCCCAGGAATTTTGTGAACTCCATATCCTCTTGGTGTAGATCATTGAGAGCCTTCTTAACCTCATACACACGGCTGAGGTTTGAAACATCCCCATACAACCTCTTGAGAGTGTCCCAAAGAGACTTGGCAGTTTCACAATGTGAATAAGCTTCAAGAATGGATGGGTCCAATGAATTTTGGAGGAATCCAAGGACTGATTGATCTTCTTGGAAACACCTAGCTTCTTCTTTTCTTGTTGCCTCATCCTTCTTCTCCTTTGGATCATCTATAGATGGAGTATTATCCTCCAAGATGTGATTCCAAAGTCCTTTGGCACAAATGGCTGTCTTGATGGTTCTTGACCATAATATGTAGTTCAAGCCTTTGAGAACTACTGGTATCACCGTAGGTTTCAGGCTGGAACTAATTTGAACTGTATCCTCCATTGTTAGGCTTTGAAGAGCTCAAAGGAAGCAGCTTTTATGGTTGAATGAAACCGTGAGTTTTTTTAGTCTAAAGACTGAGAGATTTTTGACAGAATTTTAGATTAGAAACTGAGAGATTTGAGTAGAAAAGATAAGAAAATGATCTTATGCTCTGATACCATGAAAGAATATTGAGATTATAGAGGAGAAATGTGAAGAATTGAATCTGAAAACTCAAAGAGAAGTATGAGAAAATAAGAAATGACTTAGACTTATGGAGAAGAATCTGCTAAGAGTATTTTCATACATTGAGTCTTTACAGCCCTTTTATAGAGGATTTACAATGTGAACACAAAAGAAAACGAATTCAAACTTGTGGATGAGTTTAAATAGAGGAGGAGCCTGTCAACAACCAATGAGAAGAGAGGAGACAGCATGGGCATGACTGTTTGGTGTGGTTGCCAAGATTGTGTGCAGCATGGGCATGACTGTTTGGTGTGGTTGCCAAGACTGTGTGCAGCATGGGCATGACTGTTTGGTGTGGTTGCCAAGACTGTGTGCAGCATGGGCATGACTTTTTCACCTTGATTCTTCTCCCAAGGTAGCTATTTAACCATTTCAACCATGTGTTTAATAATAACCCATCCTTTTTCATTTCCCTTGTTATTCAAACTGAATTTTCGTGCTCACACTTGCCTTGTAGGTCAAGATAGGTCTTATTTGATTTTCCTATGTCAATACATGTAAACACTAAATCGTCCGTCACTTTAGATTTAGAGATCAAACTGATAGGAATCCAACCCCCATGTTAAGCTAGCTCAATTTTCTATATTGTGACACAATTTAGGAATGAAATAGATACGACAAAGCCTCCAACTAATCCAATCTATCCCAAACTGCGTGATGCCATTCATTATGCTTCACTTATGAGGTTTCAATCAATGAGCACCAATGATCAGTTTAGAATAATCATTTTAACTGGCCGAGCAATTTGATATGTCCGCACTTAATCGTCCATAACTTTTGATTTAGAGGTCAGAATGACATGCATCCAACGCTCACGTAATGCTAGCTCAATTTTCTATAATGAGACAAAATTACAGACTCACAAAGATAAGACAAAGCCTCCAAGTTATCCAATCTATCCTAAGCTGCGTGATGCCTTGCATTATGCTTCACTTATAAGCCTTTACTCAATGAGAACCAATGATCAGCTTAGAATGATCATTTGAACTGGCCAATCAACTTAACATGTCAACACTAATTCATCCGTAACTTTTTATTTACAGCTCAGAATGACATGAATCCAACGCCCACGTTATTCTAGCTCAGTTTCTATACTATGAAAAAGTTTCGGACTCAAATAGATACGACAAAGCTTCCAAGTAATCCAATCTATCCCAAACTGCGTGATACCATGCACTATAATTCATTTATTAGCCTTTACTCAATGAGAGCCATTGATCCGTTTAGAATATCACATTAGCTAGCCGATCAACGTGATATGTCAACACTAAATCGTGCGTCAATTTAGATTTAGAGCTCAGAATGACATGAATCCAACACCCAAGTTAAGCTAACACAATTTTCAATATTGTGAAAAATTTAGGAATGAAGTAGATACGTCAAAGCCTTCATGTAATCCAATCTATCCCAAGCTGCGTGATGCCATGTATTATAATTCATTTATTAGCCTTTACTCAATGAGAACTATTGATCCATTTGGAATGATCATATTAGCTACCCGATCAACATGACATATCAACGCTAAATCGTCCATCCCTTTTGATTTAGAGCTCAGAATGACACGAATCCAACACCCGTATTAAACTAGATCAATTTTCTATATTGTGACAAAATTAAGAAATGAAATAGATACGAAAAAGGCTCCAAGTAATCCAATATATCCCAAACTGCTTTATGCCATGCATTATGCTTCACTTATGAGTTTTAGTCAATGAGCACCAACGATCAGTTTACAATGATCATTTTAACTTGCCGATCAACTTGACATGTCGCACTAAATCGTCCATAACTTGGATTTAGATATCAGAATGATATGAATCCAACACCCACGTTATGCTAGCTCAATTTTCTATATTATGGCAAAATTTCTGACTCAAATAGATAAGACAAAACCTCAAAGTTATCCAATCTATCCCAAACTGCGTGATGCCATGCATTATGCTTCACTTATAATTCTTTACTCAATGAGGACCAATGATCAGCTTAGAATGATCGTTTGAACTGGCCAATCGACTTGACATTTCTGCACTAAATCATCTGTAACTTTTGATTTAGAGCTCATAATGACATGAATCCGATGCCCACGTTATGCTAGCTCAATTTTTATATTATGAAAAAATTTCAGACTCAAATAGATACGACAAAACTTCTAAATGATCCAGTCTATCCCAAACTTCGTGATGCCATGCATTATAATTCATTTATTAGTTTTTACTCAATGAGAGCCGTCGATACGTTTAGAATGATCATTTTAGCAAGCCGATCAACTCGATATGACAACACGAAATCCTCCATCAATTTATATTTAGAGCTCATATGACACGAATCCAACACCCATGTTAAGCTAGCTCAATTTTGTATATTGTGACAAAATTTAGGATTGAAATAGATACGACAAAGCCTCCAAGTAATACAATCAATCCAAAACTGTGTGATGCCATGCATTATAATTCATTTATTAGCCTTTACTTAATGAGAACCATTGATCCGTTTAGAATGATCATTTTAGCTAGCCGATCAACTTGATATGTAAACACTAAATCGTCCATCACTTTAAATTTAGAGCTCAGAATGACACGAATCCAACGCCCATGTTAAGATAGCTCAATTTTCTATATTGGGACAAAATTTAGGAATGAAATATATATGACAAAGTCTCCAAGTAATCCAATATATCCCAAACTACGTGATGTCATGCATTATGCTTCCTTTATGAGGTTTTAACTAATGAGCACAAATGATCAGTTTAGAATTATCATTTTAACTGGCCGATCAACTTGACATTTCTACACTAAATCGTCCATAACTTTTTATTTATAGCTCAGAATGACATGAATCCAACGCTCATGTTATGCTAGCTCAATTTTCTATATTATGATAAAATTGCAGAGTCAAATGGATACGACAAAACCTCAAATTAATCCAATATATCCCAAACTGCGTGATGCCATGCATTATGTTTCACTTATAAGCCTTTACTCAATAGCACCAATGATCAGATTAGAATGATCATTTGAACTGGCCAATCAGCTTGACATGTCAGCACTAAATCATCGGGAACTTTTGATTTAGACCTCATAATGACATGAATCCAATGCCCACGTTATGCTAGCTCAATTTTTTATATTATAACAAAATTTCAGACTCAAATAGATACGACAAAGCTTCTAAATAATCAAATCTATCCCAAATTTCGGGATGCCATGCATTATAATTCATTTATTACCATTTACTCAATGAGAACCATCGACCCATTTAGAATGATAATTTTAGCTAGGTGATCAACTTGATATGACAACACTAAACTGTCAGACAATTTAGATTTAGAGCTCAGAATGACATGAATCCAACGTCCAAGTTAAGATAGCTCAATTTTCTATATTGTGACAAAATTTAGGAATGAAATAGATACGACAAAGCCTACATGTAATCCAATGTATCCCAAACTAGGTGATGTCATGCATTATAATTCATTTATTAGCCTTTAGGCAATGAGAACTATTGATCCGTTTAAATTTATCATTTAAGCAAGCCGATCAATTTGACATGTCAACACAAAATCGTCCGTCCCTTTAGATTTAGAGCTCAGAATGACACGAATCCAACGCTTATGTTAAGCTAGATCAATTCTCTATATTGTGACAAAATTTAGGAATGAAATATATACGACAAAGCCTCCTAGTAATCCAATCAATCCGAAACTACGTGATGCCATGCATTATAATTCATTTATTAGCCCTTACTCAATGAGAACCATTGATCCGTTTAGAATGATCATTTTAGCTAGCCGATCAACTTGATAGGTCAACCCTAAATCGTCCGTCACTTAAGATTTAAAGCTCAGAATGACACGAATCCAACGCCCATGTTAAGATAGCTCAATTTTCTATATTGTTACAAAATTTAGGAATGAAATAGATACGACAAAGGCTCCAATTAATCCAATATATCTCAAACTGCGTGATGCCATGCATTATGCTTCCTTTATGAGGTTTTAATCAATGAGCACCAATGATCAGTTTAGAATGATAATTTTAACTGGCCGACCTATTTGACATGTCCGCACTAAATCGTCCATAACTTTTGATTTATAGCTCAGAATGACATGAATCCAACGCCCATGTTATGCTAACTCAATTTTCTATATTGTGATAAAAATGCAGAGTCAAATAGATATGGAAAGCCTCAAAGTAATGCAATCTATCCCAAACTGCGTGATGCCATGCATTATGTTTCACTTATAAGCCTTTACTCAATGAGCACCAATTAGCAGCTAAGAATGATCACTTGAACATGCCAATCAGCTTGACATGTCAGCATTAAATCATCGGTAACTTTTGATTTAGAGCTCATAATGATATGAATCCAATACCCACGTTATACTAGCTCAATTTTTTATATTATGACAAAATTTCAGACTCAAATAGATACGACAAAGCTTCTAAATAATCAACTCTATCCCAAATTTCGGGATGCCATGCATTATAATTCATTTATTAGCCTTTACTCAATGACAACCATCGATCCGTTTAGAATGATCATTTTAGCTAGGCGATCAACTTGATATGACAACACTAAATTGTCAGTCAATTTAGATTGAGAGATAAGAATGACACAAATCCAACGCCCATGTTAAGCTAGCTCAATTTTCTATATTGTGACAAAATTGAGGAATGAAAGAGATACGACAAAGCCTCCAAGTAATCCAATCTACCCCAAACTGCGTGATGCCGTGCATTATGCCTAACTTATGAGGTTTTAATCACTGAGCACCGATGATCTGTTTAATTGGCCGATAACCTTGAGATGTCCGACAAAATCGTCTATAATCCAGTATATCCTAAACTGCGTGATGTTGTGCATTATAATTCATTTATTATCCTTTACTCAATGAGAACCATTTATCCGTTTAAATTATCATTTCAGCTAGCCGATCAACTTGACATGTCAACACTAAATCCTCCGTTCATGTTAGAGCTCATATACGAATCCAACGCCCATTTTAATCTAGCTAAATTTTCTATATTGTGACAAAATTTGGGAATGAAATAGATACGACAAAGCCTCTAAGTAATCCAATCTTTCCCAAATTGCGTGATGCCTTGCATTATGCTTCACTTATGAGGTTTTAATCAATGAGCAGCAATGATCAGTTTAGAATGATCATTTTAACTTGCCAATCAGCTTGACATGTCCGCACTAAATTGTCCATAACTTTTGATTTAGAGCTCAGAATGACATGAATCCAACGCCCACATTATGCTATCTCAATTTTCTATACTGTGACGAAATTTCAGACTCAGATAGATACGACAAAGCCTCCAAGTAATCCCATCTATCCCAGCTGTGTGATGCCATGCATTATGCTTCATTTATAAGCCTTTACACAATGAGCACCAATGATCAGCTTAGAATGATCATTTGAACTGGCCAATCAACTTGACACATCCGCACTAAATCGTCCGTAACTTCTGATTTAAAGCGCATAATGACATGAATCCAACGCCCACGTTATGCTAGCTCAATTTTCTATATTATGAAATTTTTCAGACTCAAATAGATACGACAAAGCTTCCAAATAACCAATCTATCCCAAACTGCGTGATGCCATGCATTATAATTCATTTATTAACTTTTACTCAATGAGAAACATCGATCCGTTTAGAATGATCATTTAAGCTAGCCGATCAACTTCATATGTCAACACTAAATCATCCGACAATTTAGATTTAGAGCTCACAATGACACGAATCCAACAACCATGGTAAGGTATCTCAATTTTCTATATTGTGACAAGACTTAGGAATGGAATAGATCGAAAAAGTATCCAAATAATCCAATCTATCCCAAACTGCGTGATGCCATGCATTATAATTTATTTATTAGCCTTTACTCAATGAGAACCATTGATACGTTTAGAATGATCGTTTTAGCTAGCTGATCAACTTGACATGTCAACACTAAATCGTCCGTCACCTTAGATTTAGAGCTTAGAATGACACGAATCCAACGTTCATGTTAAGCTAGCTTAAGTTTCTATATTTGAAAAAATTTAGGAATGAAATAGATACGACAAAGCCTTTAAGTAATCCAATCTATCCCATACTGCGAGATGCCATGCATTTTGCTTCATTTATGAGGTTTTAATCAATGAGCACCAACGATCAGTTTAGAATGATCATTTTAACTGGCTGATCCACTTGACATGTCCTCACTAAACCGTCCATAAGTTTCGATTTAGAGTTTAGAATGACATGAATCCATCACCCACGTTATTCTAGCTCAATTTTCTATATTGTGACAAAATTTAGGAATGAAATAGATAGGACAAAGGCTCCCAGTAATCCAATATATCCCAAACTACGTGATGCCATACATTATGCTTCACTTATAAGCCTTAACTCAATGAGCACCAATGATCACCTAAGAATGATCATTTGAATTGGCCAATCAACTTGACATGTCCACACTAATTCATCCGTAACTTTTGATTTACGGCTCAAAATGACATTAATCCAACGCCCACGTTATGCTAGCTCAATTTTCTATACTATGATAAAATTTCAGATTCAAATAGATACGACAAAGCCTCCAAGTAATCCAACCTTTCCCGAACTGTGTGATACCATGCATTATAATTCATTTATTAGCCTTTACTCAATGAGAACCATTGATCCGTTTAGAATGATCATTTTAGCTAGCCGATCAACTTGATATGTCAACACTAAATTTTCCGTCAATTTAGATTTACAGCTCAGAATAACCGCATCCAACGCACAGGTTAAGCTAGCTCAATTTTCTATATTGTGACAAAATTTAGGAATCAAATAGATACGAAAAAGTCTCCAAGTATTCCATTCTATCCCAACTGTGTGATGCCATGCATTATAATTCAATTATTAGCCTTTACTCATTGAGAACCATTTATCCATTTAAAATCATCATTTTAGCTAGCCGACAAACTTGACATGTCAACACTAAATCGTTAGTCACTACAGATTTAGAGCTCATAATGACATGGATCATACGCCTATGTTAAGCAAGCTATATTTTCTGTATTGTAACAAAATTTGGGAATTAAATAGAAACGGCAAAGCCCCGAAGTAATCCAATCTATGCCAAATTGCGTGATGCCATGCATTATAATTTATTTATTATCCTTAACTCAATGAGAACCATTGATCTATTTAGAATGATCATTTTAGCTAGCCGATCAACTTGACATGTCAACACTAATTCATGCGTCAATTTAGATTTAGTGCTCAGAATGATGCGAATCAAATGCCCATGTTAAAGTAGATCAATTTTCTATATTGTTACAAAATTTAGGAAAGAAATAGATACGAAAAAGGCTCCAATTACTCTAATATATCTCAAACTGCGTGATGCCGTGCATTTTTCTTCACATATAAGGTTTTAATCAATGAGCAACAATGATCAATTTAGAATGATCATTATAACTGCCCGATCAACTTGACATGTGCACTAAATCGTCCATAACTTTTGATTTAGAACTCAGAATAACATGAATCCAACGCCCACGTTATGCTAGCTCAATTTTCTATAGTGTGATAAAATTTCACACTCAAATAGATACGACAAACTCTTCAATTAATCCAATCAATCCTACACTGTGTGATGCCATGCAATATAATTCATTTATTAGCCTTTACTCAATGAGAATCATTGATCCGTTTAGAATGATCATTTTAGCTAGCCGATCAACTTGATATGTCAACACTAAATCGTCCATAACTTTTGATTTAGAACTCAAAATAACATGAATCCAACGCCCACGTTATGCTAGCTCAATTTGCTATAGTGTGACATAATTTCTGACTCAAATAGATACGACAAAGTCTCCAATTAATCCAATCTATCCTACACTGCGTGATGCCATGCCTTATAATTCATTTATTAGCCTTTACTCTATGAGAATCATTGATCTGTTTAGAATGATCATTTTAGATAGCCAGTCAACTTGACATGTCAACTGTATATGGTCTGTCACTTTATATTTAGAGCTCACAATGACACGAATCCAACACCCACATTATGCTAGCTCAATTTCTATATTGTGACCAAATTTCAGACTCAAATAGATATGACAAAGTCTCCAAGTAATCCAATATACCTCAAACTACGTGATGTCATGCATTCTAATTCATTTATTAGCCTTTACTCAATGAGAAGCATTGATTCGTTTAGAATGATCATTTTAGCTAGCTGATCAACTTGATATGTCAACACTAAATCGTCTGTCCCTTTAGATTTAGAGATCAGAATGACGTGAATCCAACGCCCAAGTTAAATTAGCTCAATTTTCTATATGATAACAAAATTTAGGAATGAGATAGATAGGAGAAAGGCTCCAAGTAATCCAATATATCTCAAACTACGTGATGCCATTCATTATACTTTACATATGAGGTTTTAATCAATGAGCACCAATAATCAGTTTAGAATGATCGTTTTAACTGAACGATTAACTTGACATGTCCGCACCATATCGTCCATAACTTTTGATTTAGAACTCAGAATAACATGAATCCAACACCCACGTTATGCTAGCCCAATTTTTTTTATCGTGACAAAATTTCAGACTCAAATAGATACGACAAAGCCTCCAAGTAATCCAATCTACCCAAACTGCATGATGTCATGCATTATGCTTCACTTATAAGCCTTTACTCAATGAGAACCAATGATCAGCTTAAAATGATAATTTGAACTGGCCAATCAACTTGACATGTCCATACTAATTCTTCAGTAACTTTTGATTTAGAGCTCAGAATGACATGAATCCAATGCCCACATTATGCTAGCTCAATTTTCTATACTATGACAAAATTTCACACTCAAATAGACATGAAAAAGGTTCAAGTAATCAATTCTATCCCAAACTGCGTGATGTCATGCATTATAATTCATTTGTTAGCCTTTACTCAATGAGAACCATTGATCCGTTTAGAATGATCATTTTAGCTAGCCGATCAACTTGATATGTCAACACTAAATCGTCCATCACTTAAGATTTAGAGCTCAGAATGACGCGAATCCAACGCCCAAGTTAAACTACCTCAATTTTCTATATTGTGACAAAATTTAGGAATGAAATAGATACGACAAAGGCTTCAAGTATTCCAATATATCTCAAATTGCGTAATGCCATGCATTATGCTTTACATATGAGGTTTTAATCAATGAGCACCAATGATCAGTTTAGAATGATTATTTTAACTGGCCGATCAACTTGACATGTCTGCACTAAAATCGTCCCTAACTTTTGATTTAGAACTAAGAATAACATGAATCAAACGCCAACGTTATGCTACCTCAGTTTTCTATATTGTGACAAAGTTTCAAACTCAAATTAATATGACAAAGCCTCCAAGAAATCCAATATATCCCAAACTGCGTGATGCCATCTATTATGCTTCACTTATAAGCCTTTACTCAATGAGAACAATTGATCAACTTAGAATGATCATTTGAACTGGCCAATCAACTTGACATGTCCATACTAATTCATCCGTAAATTTTGATTTAGAGCTCAGAATGACATGAATCCAATGCCCACGTTATGCTAGCTCAAGTTTCTATACTATGACAAAATTTCATACTCAAATAGATACGAAAAACCTTCCAAGTAATCCAATCTATCCCAAACTGCGTGATACCAAGCATTATAATTCATTTATTAGCATTTTTACTCAATGAGAACCATTGATTCGTCTAGAATGATTATTTTAGATAGGCGATCAACTTGACATGTCAACAATAAATCGTCTGTCACTTTAGATTTAGCGCTCTAAATGACACAAATCCAAAGTCCATGTTAAATTAGATCAATTTTCTATATTGTGAAAAAATTTAGTAATGAAATAGATACGAAAAAGCCTCCAAGTAATCCAATATATCCCAAAATGCATGATGCCATGCATTATGCTTCACTTATGAGGTTTCAATCAATGAGCACCAATGATCATTTTAGAATAATCATTTTAACTGGCCGATCAACTTGACATGTCTGCACTAAATCGTCCGTAACTTTTGATTTAAAGCTCAGAATGACATGAATCAAACGCCTACACGTTATACGAGCTCAATTTTCTATATTGTGAAAAAATTTCATATTCAGATAGATACAAAAAAATCTCCA
>JAEVFF010000544.1:279466-303748 GCA_018901945.1 Pugionium dolabratum | reverse complement strand
AGTCCACAGGGCCTACAGGTTGAGGAGAAGAAGATTCGAGCCATACAAGAATGGCCAACACCAGGCAACATCAGCCAAGTAAGGAGCTTCCACGGACTGGCCAGCTTCTATAGGAGATTCGTGCCCAACTTCAGCAGTATTGCCTCACCACTGACGGCAGTAGTGAAGAAGAACGTGGGATTCAGCTGGGGAGAAGCTCAGGAGAAGGCATTCCAGGCCTTGAAGGACAGCCTTACACATGCACCAGTGCTAGTCCTGCCCGACTTCAACAAGACGTTTGAAGTGGAGTGTGATGCCTCTGGAATAGGCATAGGAGCAGTGCTAACCCAAGGAGGGAGACCAGTGGCATACTTCAGTGAGAAGCTAGGTGGTGCCTCACTGAACTACCCCACTTATGACAAGGAGCTCTATGCCCTTGTCCGAGCATTGGAGACTTGGCAGCATTACTTGCTGTCCAAGGAGTTTGTGATCCACACTGATCACGAGACTCTCAAACACCTCAGAGGGCAAACCAATCTCAAGAGGAGACATGCCAGGTGGATGGAGTTCATAGAAACCTTCCCGTACATCATCAAGTACAAGAAGGGCAAAGATAATGTGGTAGCCGATGCACTATCAAGGAGGTTTGCCTTGATATCAACCATGGAGGCAAAGGTCCTAGGATTCGAGCACATCAAGGATCTATACAAGGATGATCCTGACCTTGCTGAGAGCTACAAGGAGTGTAGCACAGGGAGTCATGGCAAATTCTACATCCATGAGGGATTTTGTTCCGAGAAAGAAGGCTGTGCATACCACAAGGATCACTAAGGGAGCTTATCATCCGAGAAGCTCATGGAGGAGGACTCATGGGCCACTTTGGTGTCGACAAGACTCTAGCAGTGGTCAAGGAGCACTTCTACTGGCCACACATCAAGAGGACAGTAGAAGCTCATTGTGCAAGATGCATCACTTGCAAGAAGGCAAAGTCCCGAGTGCAACCTCACGGGTTGTATCTCCCACTGCCCATACCTACACATCCATGGGTGGACATCTCAATGGACTTTGTTCTAGGTCTGCCCAAGATCAACCACAAAGATGCAATCTTTGTAGTGGTGGACAGATTCTCCAAGATGGCACACTTCATCCCATGTGCCAATGTCAATGATGCCACAAACAGCTGAGCTGTTCTTCAGGGAGATAGTACGGCTTCATGGAGTGCCAAGGACCATCGTATCAGACAGGGACACCAAGTTCCTCAGCCATTTCTGGAGGACCCTTTGGAGAAAGCTAGGCACGAAGCTACTCTTCTCAACCACTTGCCATCCTCAAACCGATGGCCAAACTGAAGTTGTCAACAGGACCCTATCAACTCTTCTCAGAACAACACTAGGGAAGAACCTAAAGACTTGGGTGGAGTGCCTGCCATTCATTGAGTTCGCCTACAACCGAGCCGTGCACTCAGCAACCAAGAAGACCCCATTTGAAGTGGTATACGGTTTCAACCCTCTCACCCCATTGGAGCAAACACCACTGCCACCAGCTGAGATGACCAACCTCAACGGAGCATCCAAAGCAGAGTTCATAAGGAGGTTACACCAGAAGGTAGCAGAAAACTTGGAGAAGAGGACCGGACAGTACGTGACTCATGCCAACAAAGGAAGAAAGGAGGTGATCTTTCAACCAGGCGATTGGGTGTGGCTACACCTACGGCAGGAGAGGTTCCCAAACCTAAGGAGTTCCAAGCTAGCACCAAGAGGAGATGGACCATTCAGAGTGCTCGAGAGGATCAACAACAACGCCTACCGGATCGAGCTGCCAGGTGAGTTTAATGTGTCCAATACGTTCAATGTTACTGACTTGGCCCCTTTCCATGCAGATGATCCAGTTTTGAGGACAAAACCTACTGAAGAGGGAGGGAATGATGAGGACATCAGGTCGTACATCCAGCCAGGAGACCAGACTGGCCGACCAGGAAGCTTGCCCGAGACAGCAGGACCATCTGGCGCGCCTGCCGGACCAGACAGTACCGCCGGACCCTCGACCTATAGGACCAGACCGGTCAACATCGCCGGCGGAGAGGCCCAAGCTTCCGGCACACTTGGTGGGGACGTGAATGACACCGCCGGTCCCCCTGATGACACCGCCGACTCCGGGATCAACTTGGCCGGTCCTGAAGTCATTCCGGCCAGTACCGCGCACAGTCCAGCCGGTACAGGCGATCCAGCCGAGTACACGCGCACTTCCACTTCTACACAAGAGGACTCGGACCAAATGAGCTACCAGCTCCAGGACATGCACTTAGAGGAAGTCTCAACACCAGTAGTACCTCAAGGAGCAATGACAAGAAGCAGATCAAGGGCGCTCTTCCACAAATTCAGCTTATAGGTCGACAAGCTCCTAGAGGAAGATCAACTAAGGACAATGGCCCAAAAGTGCAAGGAAGAGTCCAATGGCTTCTCAAAAACACAAGGGACATCAGAGACTTGGGCTTTAGTGGCAAGAGAGGTCAGGGCCCAAAGATTTTTAACCCTACTCCAAGTCGAAGACTAGGAGCAAGGCGCGTGCATGCAACAAGGACGGCCACCTTCCATTTCTTGGCCATGAGGTAAGTTAAGGTAAGTTTCAATTCGAATATATGCCTCTTTCTGTTTTGCATGGTAGGATCTAGATGCTTTACATTTTTGAGTCAAGAACATTTTAGGAATAGGTCCTTTTTCGGTTATACACTTTTGTATCTTTTCCATTTGTGCACTTTTGTAAACTTTCCTTTTCTTTAATTGAGTCGACCCTAGAAGGTCAAGCTGTCGAGCATATTAATAAGGCTCCTTCCAGCATTGTAGTTCGACAACCTTTTTGATATTAATAAAGATAGAACTTTTTCCCCAACAAGTTATTCTCTCAAGAGACTTGTGCCCTTACAACCTAGTTGAGACCAGCCCTCCTAGCTCTAAGTTTGTGATTTATCACAAGGTTCATCACCCCTCGTGTGGTTCACTTCACGTTTCCATCGAATACCAACCCAAAAACTCCTATCCAAGAAGTCTAAGGTCGAGTTTCTCATCTAAACTTCTCCAAACAGCCCACGCGCATGCATCCTTGAGTCAAGGCTTGCATCAGAGAGGCTCAGGAGAAAGCATTCCAGGCCTTGAAGGACAACCTCACTCATGCACCAGTGCTAGTCCTGCCCGACTTCAACAAGACATTTGAAGTGGAGTGTGATGCCTCTGGAATAGGCATAGGAGAAGTGGTGAACCAAGGAGGAAGGCCAGTGGTATATTTCAGTGAGAAGTTAGGTGGGGCCTCACTGAACTACCCGACCTACGACAAAGAGCTCTATGCCCTAGTCCGAGCTTTGGAGACTTGGCAACATTACTTGTTGTCCAAGGAGTTTGTGATCCACACTGATCACGAGACTCTCAAACACCTTAGAGGGCAAACCAACCTCAAGAGAAGACATGCTAGGTGGATGGAGTTTATAGAAACCTTCCCTTACGTCATCAAGTACAAGAAGGGCAAGGATAATGTGGTAGCCGATGCACTATCAAGAAGATTTGCTTTGATATCTACAATGGAAGCAAAGGTCTTAGGATTCGAGCACATCAATGACCTGTATAAGGATGATCCTGACTTTTCTGAGAGCTACAAGGAGTGTGGCACAGGGAGTCATGGCAAGTTCAACACCCGTGTTGGGTTCTTGTTCCGGGAAAGAAGGCTGTGCATACCACAAGGATCTCTACGAGAGCTTATCACCCGAGAAGCTCATGGAGAAGGTCTTATGGGTCACTTTGGTGTTGACAAGACACTAGCAGTGGTCAAGGAACACTTCTACTGGCCACACATCAAGAGGTCAGTAGAATCCCATTGTGCAAGGTGCATCACGTGCAAGAAGGCGAAGTCCCGAGTGCACCCTCACGGGTTGTATCTCCCTCTGCCCATACCTACACATCCATGGATGGACATTACCATGGACTTCGTTCTAGGTCTGCCCAAGATCAACCACAAAGATGCTATTCTTGTAGTGGTGGACCGATTTTCCAAGATGGCACATTTCATCCCATGTGCCAATGTTAATGATGCCACGCAAACAACTGAACTGTTCTTCAGGGAGATAGTACGGCTTCATGGAGTGCCAAGGACCATCGTGGCAGATAGAGACACCAAGTTTCTCAGCCACTTCTTGAGGATCCTCTGGAGAAAGCTAGGCACAAAGCTGCTCTTCTCTACTACCTGCCATCCTCAAACCGATGGCCAAACTGAAGTAGTCAACCGGACGTTGTCAACTCTTCTCATGATCACGCTAGGGAAGAACTTCATGACATGGGTGGAGTGCCTGCCATTCATAGAGTTTGCGTACAACCGAGCAGTGCATTCAACCACGAAGAAGACCTCCTTTGAAGTGGTCTACAGTTTCAACCCTCAAATCCCCCTAGAGCAAACACCACTGCCACCAGCAGAAATGACCAACATCAATGGAGCATCCAAGGCAGAATTCATCAAGAAGATACACCAGAAGGTAGCAGAGAATCTGGAGAAGAGGACCGGGCAGTACGTGACTCACGCCAACAAGGGGAGAAGAGAGATGATTTTTCAACCAGGCAATTGGGTGTGGCTACACCTACGGCAAGAGAGATTTCCCAATCTAAGTAGTTCCAAGCTGGCCCCAGGAGGAGATGGACCATTCAGAGTGTTGGAGAGGATCAACAACAACGCCAACCGGATTGAACTTCTAGGTGAGTTTAATGTGTCTATCACATTCAATGTAACTGATTTAGCTCCTTTCCTTACAGATGAGCCAGTTTAGAGGTCAAACCTAATGAAGGGGGAGGGGATGATGAGGGCATCAGATTGTCTGGCCAGTCAGAAGACCAGAATGGCCGACCAGAATGCTTGCCCGAGACAGCCGGGCCATTTGGCACGTCTGCCGGCCCAAACGGTACTGCCGGCCCTATGATCAGCCGGGCCGGCCCGGCCAACTTTTCCGGCGAAGAGGCCCAAACCTCCGGCCCAACTGGCGGCGACATGAACAACACCGCCGGCCTAACTGGTGATGCCGCCGGTTCACAAAATGATCTGGCCGGCTCCGATGACAACTCAGCCAGCTCCTCGTACCATCAAGCCAATCCAGCCGATTGCACCACCATTTCCACATCTACACAAGGAGATTCGGATCAACTAAGCTACCAGTTTCAAGGCATGAACCTGGATGAAGTCTCTACACCAGTGGTGCCACCAGGAGCAATGACAAGGAGCAGAACAAGGGCACTCTTCCACAAGTTCAGTTTGTGGAAAGACAACCTCCTTGAAGATCATCGACAAGGAGCATTGGGCCAAGAGTACAAGGAAGAGTCCAAAGGCTTCTCAACATTGTAAAGGACTCCAGAGACTTGGGCTTTCGTGGCAAAAGTGGTTAGGACCCAACAATTCATAACCCTACTCCAAGTCAAAGACTAGGAGCTAGGCGCATGCATGCCACAAGGTCGGCCACCTTCCATTTCTTGGCCGAAAGGTAAGAATGGTAAGTTTACAATTATACACTTGCCTTTTCTGTTTTGCAGGGTAGGAATTAGTAGTTTTATATTTTTGAGTCAAGAACAATTTAGGTACTTGTCCTTTTTCGGTTATTTCCTTTTTGTAATTTACCTTGTGCACTTTTGTAACTTTTCCATTTTTATTTTGAGTCGACCCTAGAAGGTCAAGGCTGCCGAGCATATTAATAAGGCTGCCGAACAACTTTTTGATATTAATAAAGATCGAACTTTCTTCCTAAGAGTTTTCTCCTAAAGCTCTTGATTAGAACCCTAGTTCAGACCAGCCCTCCTAGCTTCAAAGTTGTGATTTATCACGAGGTTCATCACCCCTCGTGTGGTTCACTTCATCTCTCCATCCCATACTGGTGAGGACATCAGGCCGTATGTCCGGCCAGGAGACCAGACTGGCCGACTAGGAAGCTTGCCCGAGACAGCCGGGCCATTTGGCATGTCTGCCGGCCAAAGCGGTACCGCCGGACCCTCGACCAACAGGACCGGACCGATCAGCATTGCCGGCGGGGAGGCCCAAACCTCCGGCACAATTGGTGGTGACGTGGGTGACACCGCCGGTCCCATTGGTGATGCCGCCGACTCCGGGATCAACTTGGCCGGTCCAGAAGGCATTCCTGCCAGTACCTCGCACAGTCCAGCCGGTACAGCCGATCCAGCCGAGTACACGAGCATTTCAACTTCTACACAAGGAAACTCGGACCAGATAAGCTACCAGCTTTAGGACATGCATCTAGAGGAAGTATCCACACCAGTAGTGCCACCAGGAGCAATGACAAGGAGCAGATCAAGAGCACTCTTCCACAAGTTCAGCTTATGGGTCCACAAGCTCCTAGAGGAAGATCGACTAAGGACAATGGGCCAGAAGTGCAAAGAAGAGTCCAAAGGCTTCTCAACAATGCAAGGGACCTCAGAGACTTGGGCTTTAGTGGCAAGAGAGGTCAGGGCCCAAAGATTCCTAACCCTACTCCAAGTCGAAGACTAGGAGCAAGGCGCGGGCATGCCACAAGGACGGCCACCTTCCATTTCTTGGCCGTGAGGTAAGTAAGGTAAGTTTCAATTCGAATATATGCCTCTTTCTGTTTTGCAGGATAGGATCTAGATTGTTTACATTTTTGAGTCAAAGACATTTTAGAAATACGTCCTTTTTCGGTTATGCACTTTTGTATATTTTCCATTTATGCACTTTTGTAAACTTTCCTTTTCTTTCTTTGAGTCGACCCTAGAAGGTCAACTGTCGAGCATATTAATAAGGCTCCTTCCAGCATCGTAGTTCGTCAACCTTTTTGATATTAATAAAGTGCAAATTTTCTTACAAGTTTTCTCTCTAAGAATCTTGTGCGCTTAGAACCTAGTTTAGACCAGCCCTCCTAGCTCTAAGTTTGTGATTTATCACGAGGTTCATCATCCCTCGTGTGGTTCACTTCACCCTTCCATCGAATACCAACCCAAAAACCCCTATCTAAGAAGTCTAAGGTCGAGTTTCTCACCTAACCTTCTCCAAACAGCCCACGCGCATATAAGCCTTGAATCGAGGCTTGTATCACATACCCACCAGAAAACCCCCATCCAGAAGCTTAAGGCTGAGTTTCTCATCTAATCTTCTCCAAGCAGTCAACGCATGTTACGACCTTGATTCAAGTCTTGTATCAACCGGCCTTTAGATAAAGGCGAAGAGATATTCTCCTATCGAATACCTAAGAACCTAGAGTCGATTGGGGCTCTATTCGAACCTGAAAAGACTGTTCAAAACGAATTAAGTGTTTTATCTCTGCATATTTTCAAATATGGTAAGTCCTTCATGCGCTCTGTAGGTCACAACCATCTTTATGATATGTCTTTTTGATGAAAAATAAAGTCGCGACTCTTTCAAGTTTTAAAGGAGCCACTTGATGGAGCTTGACCGTAGTGATTCTTAGGCCTCGTTCCCTTTATTTGGGTCGCATTGTTTAACTGGGAAGCACATAGCTCTTTGGGCCTCCCCACCTATTCTTTGGGTGTTGACCCCCTGATAATCATGGTTTTTTTCATTGTTTCACCCTGCATTTCATGATCATTTTATTTATTTTCATTAGCATTTTAGGACATTCATTCTCATATAGCATTGTATTCTGTAGCTTAGGGCATGCATTTCGACTTTTACATGTTTTCTCGAATGCTTTTAGGTACATTGTGCAAAATGGGAAAATTGGAGCTTGGCCATAGGCAACCAAAGATTGGAGAATGAGATAGAACAAGTGAGATGACCATCTGTGTGCCGCCTAATGGAGTTCACACGATTGGATTGTTGGCCGATCACCCAGGTAGATCTCCAAGCCCTACCTGCTGGCCTAGCGATCGCCCAGTTGGCCAGTCGCCTAGGCTGATTGCCCAGGTAGATCGACCAGTCCTTCCTGCTCACCCAGAGATCGGCCCAACAGCCAATTTCCCTGTCCTGCTTGCTCGCCTAGCGATCGGCCAGTTAACCGATTGCCCAAGCTGATCACCCATGTAGACTGCCATACCTGTGTGCTCACCCAGCGATCAGGCCACCGATCGATAGCCCAGGCCGTTGACGGCCAATCTCGTGCCTATGCGAGTTTCTTAGGGATACGATATAAACCCTTATAGATCACAATTAACCTAAGTTTTCACTTCTCTTATTTCTCTTTGCCGAGTTTTAGGAGTCTCTTTGCAACTTTGATTTTTGTTCTTGCAACTTTTCAATTCCAGTGAAAAATTCCTTATCCCTATCTCTTACTTTATGTTTTGTTATCTTATTTCGTTGTTTTTGTTGTTTCTATGATTATGTGTGAGTAGGTGTACCTATATGGGTTGTGGTTAAGGTAGATTAGGGGATTAGATGTTCATTATTGATGCTTAGATTGATTAGATTACAATTCCTCATGATTAAGATGTGCTTAATGGTAGGACTGAAGTAGATAATCAATTCCTAGAGTTACGATATTTTGCGACCCAAAGATGTTTAACAAAAATTTTAGGTAAAGCCTAATCATGCTTTTCACATCCAACGAGAGTTGATATTTAAGGTGATTAGTAGACTAAGATAGACTTGAACTTAAACATTACTACCCAATTGGTTACTGTTCAAAAGATTTGATTAATCAATAGACTAGTACAAGTCTATTTGTCACGAGAGTGGATTAATCTATTAGAAAGTGTTCTATGTCTTATGGTTATATTTAATTATGGTTATATTTAATTGAGCACGTAGCATTTTTAATTAGCAGATAATCACCCTGAGTCGAATGCCTTGCCCATGGTCCGTATGCTTTGATCATTGAATTAAACTTGTTAATATTTTCTCTATAGTTAGATAACTAGGAAAACTACTTAAATTTTGGTGTTCCCTGTATTCCTAATGTGGTATTGTATCTTCCCTTTGGATTTGATACCCAAATACTACTTTCATTGTTATGCACTTGACGTTGTATAGGGATTAAAATTTAAAACCCCATCACCCCAGTCTGACTAGTTCGGGTTAGAGTCTCCTTATTAGATGTTCAAGGTCTTTGTGATCCTTCATGTTTATTATATTCTCTAATGACTGTGTTTAAATTGTGCCTTACCCTCCTTATGCTTGTTCGGGTCATTAGTGGGTTCTCAGGATCGGCACTTGGGTGATGTTGTGCTCGCAGGCCGGGCTGTTTGGGTTGAGTTCTTCCTCTTCACCTCCCTATTGAAGAGGTTTTGAAAGTAGAAGTTGTTTACCTACATGGAAATGAGCTAAATCATAAACATTAAAAGTCCAGGAGATGTTTAACTCACTCGACAGTTCAAGGCCGTAGGAGTTTTCCATAATGCATTCCAAGATGGTCCATCTCCTCTTGGTGTTATCTTGGATTTCCTTTGGTTAGAGAACCTTTTAGTCCTTTTATGTAACCATATGTAATCGCTGAGTCAAAAGATAACTTCTTTGCGTCATTTGTCCCTTGAGAGTTTGTATTGTATGCTCCTTTTCTCTGTGTTCTCCTTAACATTCTAATGTAGTTTGGTGATGGCCTTAGCCTTGATGACTGCGTCTATGTTGGAGTGCTCCGAATGTGCCTATGGTGAGAGGTCCAATGGTGTGATTTGCTTAAAACCATAACTCTCAAAAGGTGAAAACTTAGTAGGATAGTGTCTTGTACAATTATAACCAAATTTAACAAAAGATAGGCTCTCTGTTGGAGTACCCCGAATGTGGTAATGGTGAGAGGTCCAATGGTGTGATTGGTCTAAAACCATAACTCTCAAAAGGTGAAAACTTAGTAGGATAGTGTCTTATACAATTATAACCAAATTTAACAAAAGATATACAATCCAACTAATTTTT
Organism: Pugionium dolabratum; assembly: GCA_018901945.1. NCBI lineage: Eukaryota > Viridiplantae > Streptophyta > Magnoliopsida > Brassicales > Brassicaceae > Pugionium > Pugionium dolabratum. The sequence continues at coordinate 293,914 of JAEVFF010000544.1, read as the reverse complement.
AAATTGTTACTAATCGTGGTCCTCAAAAGGATTGATAACGTTTAGTTGACAACATTGGTTTGGTCATTTTTTTGGAGGTGACAAGTGGTGGAGAAAAGCAGTTTGGTGCCTAGTTTTCTTCAAACGGTCCTCAAAAAATGACTCAGGAACTTAGTGTCCATGTACAACACAATGGACTCGGGCAAGCCATGTAGACGGACCACTTGTGTGACAAATATTTCGGCAGTTTGTGTGGCATCATTGGTCTCTGAACATGGTATGAAGTTGGACGTCTTTGAAAATCAGGCCACCATAACAAGTACAAAATCCTTATGCTGCGGTTTGGGTGAACTTAGTACAAAATCCATGGATACACATACCCTAAGCATGTTAGCAGTAGGTAAAGGCATATATAAACCATAAGGATAGGACATAGATTTTTCTTTTAGACATGTTATGCATCTTGAGCAAAATCGTGCCACATTACTTTTGAGGTTTGGCCAAAAGAAGTGTTTACTACGGATACTCAATGTCTTACCAATTCTGAAATTACCCATTAAGCTTTCTCCATGAGACTCTTGGATGAGTAGTTCTCGCATGGAACCTCGAGGAATGCATAGCCAGTAGTCTCAAAAAAATAGCATTCATGTTGATAGAACTAGCCCGAGGCAACTTGGGCACAGTCATGGTAAAGGTTGCAAAAGTCCATATATTTTGCATATTAGCCCTTGAGATGCTAAAATCCCATGAATTTTGCCTCCTGAGTGGAAATGTCTTTGTGTACTCTGGCCATCTTGCATGCCTACTTTTCAGTGTTGTTTGACCTCGGGATGCATCAAGGTTTCATGGTTTGTGTGTATGACGAGTTCTTTGGCCAAAAATTAGTGTTTCCAAATTTGGAGTGTCCTTACAACGGTGTAGCTACTTGTCGTAGGTCGATAGTTGAGGTCGACACCATTTTATTGTAGGAACAAAATATTTTTACTCTAGCTCATATATCAAAAAGAGAACTCCGATAATAAGTTTTTGGAGAAACTAACCATTTTATTGTAAGAAACTATGGCTGAATCAAACAGTCAAGAGCAGAACAAGGCCACGATGGCCATGATCACAACACTCCAGGCCCAATTTACTTCGATTGGAGAAAGACTAGAAAGGGTGGAGCGACCAGGAAGCTTGCAGGCCATATGGAACATACGGCTCGATAAACCCAGCATGAACAAGGGCACGCCGAGGATTTTAACAACACCAGGCCATGGCCGGATAAGAAAGATCGCTACACAGAGGAAGAAGCTGATCACCAACAGTATGGCCAAGACACGAGGCTTATAGCACCCCCACGACACTTAAAGGATGACGAGGATATAGCCACGGCTAACACGCCACATAACACTGATGTGGAAAAGGTTTGTACAACAATATTTCCATATAGAATTACAGCATTGGTTTCAAGCTCTTAAGCATCAATCAACGTGCGTAGAAGAATACTATGAATAATTTCAGAAGCTTTTGAACCAGTTAGAACTCAATGACGATCAAATGGTCCTAGTGGCCCAGTTTTTAGACAGCTTGCAAGAAAGGATCAGAGTTAAGGTAGAGAGGCAATTGTACAATGGTTTCAAGAACTTATTCTACCTTTCCGTACAGGCAGAACAACTTATCAATTGTAAGACCAAGGATCTACGTAACCGTCCTAAGACTGATTAGGTACCAAGTAAAGGCAGCAACAAGGCAGTAGGCAAGGGAAAGATGATTGAAATCAAGTCACGGTTCAAAGGAAAGACCATTAAGCCAGCCCGATACCGCAGGACCAAGGCAGCTAAGCTCTTAAACCATCAACTTTCCTGAGATATCACATGTTTTAAGTGTAGGGGACGTGGGCATACATCAGGAGGATGCCCAAACCAACGAGTCTTGTTGTTCACGGAGTCCAGAGAGTATGAGTCTCAATGATGAGAAAGAGGCCGAGCCAGAAGGTGAATATATAGACACATAGAATACCACAACATAGGATAAATCTTGGTGACATGCTGCCTCTTAAATGCCACGGTCTATCCCATCCAGATCCTAGAAATAGAGAACATATTTGAAGATGCTAGAAAAATGGAAACAGCTGTGTAGACGGCGGCAAAAAGGAAACACATTCAAAGGAATCCACAAAATAGAAACAACATCAGACTAATCAACCAAAATGGAATGGAAACATGATCAAGCGTGATCAGAAACTTCCTATTAACAGCAAAAATGGGAAGTTTCCAACCAAGGATGTTGGATTCGCTTATAAAAGAAGTCTTGGAGCAAATGACCTACGTATCCGAGAAAAAGGCGTCAAGAGAGTTAGAGAAGTTCTTGAATTTAATCTATTGAGATAGAGCTGCATAAGACCCAACATTGAGTTTAGTTTGTAATAATTAACTTAAAGATATTCTACTGAATAAGAAATATTTTTTGGTGAATTGGATTTGCGAGTATTTCACATTTTCAATATTCCACAATCGTTGCACCATAAAATGGAAGGTATTTAATCTCATTATTGACGGAGAATCTTTAACTAATGTTGCAAGTGCATACATGGTCGAGATGTTAGGCATTGAGAGAACTAAAGACCCCCGACCATAACGGCTAAGGTGGCTCGATGACAATATAAAACTCAAAATCCATGAACAAGTAATGGTACCTTTTAGTGTGGGCCGTTATCAAGACCATGTGCGACGTGGTACCGATGCAAACAGGGCACCTCTTGCTAGGAAGGCCGTGGAGTTTTAATCGGAAAACTAGGCATGATGGCCAAACGAATTTATATATCTTTGTGCATGAAAAAAGTAAGATTAGTCCAGCTTCCCTTACTGTTGTGCAAGTTCATGAATTACAACTACAAACGAGTAAGAAAAAAAACAACATCACACCTATTTTCCTTCTTCAACCTTGTTATGTCCAAAAAGCCTTGGCCTCGAAGGACTCAATGCTACTAATGATCTCTAAGGAAGTTTTGAGTGCAGGAAAATAATATGTGAAGGTAGCCGTAGAAGTGGCCGACCTTCTCAACTGGTTCAAAAATTTCTCAACTGATTTCAAATATTAATGGCTGGCCTACCCCCACTCTGCGGTATGGAACATCAAATTGGTCTTGTCCTCGGGACTTCCCTACCGAACCAGCCAGCATATAGGTGAGTCCAGAAGAGTCTTATGAGCCTCAAAAGCAAGTTAAGGAACTCTTGTACGAAGGATATGTGCGGTAGAGCCTGATATTTTGTTCTATACTGGTACTTATAGTACGCAAGAAGGAAAGTAACATGGAGGATGTGTGTGGACTGCCGGGCCAATAAACAACATTACCATCAAGTATAGGTATCAAATATCACGGCTGGATGACATTTTGGATTACTTGAGTGGGCAACAATCTTTTCAAGATTGATCGTAAAATTGGGTACCACGAAGTACGCATGAAAGAAGGAGACGAGTGGAAAACCATCTTCAAAACCAAACAAGAGATGTAAGAGTAGACAGTCATGTCTTTCGGCCATACCAATTGATGGGGGCATCAGGTCATATGGCCGGCCAGGAGACCAGACTGGCCGACCAGGGAGCTTGCCCAAGACAGCCGGGCCATTTGGCACGTCTGCCGGCCCAAGCGGTACCGCCGGACCCTCTACCAACAGGACCGGACCGATCAGCATTGCCGGCAGAGAGGCCCAAACCTCCGGCACAATTGGTGGCGAAGTGGATGACACCGCCGGTCCCCTTGGTGACGCCGCCGACTCCGGGATCAACTTGGCTGGTCCAGAAGGTATTCCGGCCAGCAACTCGTACAGTCCAGCCGGTACAGCCGATCCAGCCGAGTACACGGGCATTTCAGCATCTACACAAGGAGACTCGGACCAGATAAGCTACCAGCGTCAGGACATGCATCTAGAGGAAGTCTCTACACCAGTGGTGCCACCAGGACCAGGAGCAATGACAAGGAGCAGATCAAGAGCACTCTTCCACAAGTTCAGCTTATGGGTCGACAAGCTCCTAGGGGAAGATTGACTAAGGACAGTGGGCCAGAAGTGCAAAGAAGAGTCCAAAGGCTTCTCAACAATGCAAGGGACTTCAGAGACTTGGGCTTTAGTGGCAAGAGAGGTCAGGGCCCAAAGATTCCTAACCCAACTCCAAGTCGAAGACTAGGAGCAAGGCGCGTGCATGCCACAAGGACGGCCACCTTCCATTTCTTGGCCGTGAGGTAAGTTAAGGTAAGTTTCAATTCGAATATATGTCTCTTTCTGTTTTGTAGGGTAGGATCTAGATGCTTTACATTTTTGAGTCAAGAACATTTTAGGAATAGGTCCTTTTTCGGTTATACACTTTTGTATCTTTTCCATTTGTGCACTTTTGTAAAATTTCCTTTTCTTTATTTGAGTCGACCCTAGAAGGTCAAGCTGTCGAGCATATTAATAAGGCTCCTTCCAGCATTGTAGTTCGACAACCTTTTTGATATTAATAAAGTAAAACTTTTTCCCTACAAGTTTTCTCTCTAAGAATCTTGTGCGCTTAGAACCTAGTTGAGACCAGCCCTCCTAGCTCTAAGTTTGTGATTTATCACGAGGTCCATCACCCCTCGTGTGGTTCACTTCACCTTTCCATCGAATACCAACCCAAAAACCCCTATCCAAGAAGTCTAAGGTCGAGTTTCTCACCTAACCTTCTCCAAACAGCCCATGCGCATATAATCCTTGAATCGAGGCTTGTATCACCAATGCCCCTAGAACCTTATGCACCTCATGAACTATGCTCTGAGGATGTATATAAGTAAGTTTGCGGTGGTTTTTTTTATGTTACACTCATCTACAGTAAGTATTTGAATGATCATGTCTTGCAACTTGATATGGTGCTAAAAACACTTTGCCAAGAAGAGCTTTAGGCCAATCTCAACAAGTGCACCTTTTGGACTAATAAACTAGTTTTTAAGGTTTTGTTGTACATTTACGGGGTGTACAGGTAAATCAAGAGAAGGTCTGAGCCATTCTAGAATGGCCGACGCCGAAGAACCTCAGCCAAGTATGGAGCGTCCATGGAAAGACCAGCTTCTACCAGCAGTTTGTTCTAAACATTCAGCAGCATAGTCTCCCCTTTGACGGCCATAGCAAAGAAGAACATGGGATTTAGATTGGGATAGGCCCAAGATAAGGCGTTATAGGCCCTAAATTACAGCCTAACACATGCACTCATTCTAGTCCTGCCCGCTTTCAACAAGATCTTCGAGGTTAAGTGTAGATGCTTTAGGCTCTCGTGGTCAGTATGGATCACAAACTCCTTAAACATCAAGTAACATTGCCACGTTTCCATGGTTTGAACAAAGGCGTAAGAGTTTTTTTCGTAGGTCGGATAGTTGAGAGAAGCTCCACCTGTCTTCTCATTGAAATATGCAACAGGTCGGCCTTCTGTAGTTTGTACCGTGGTATGCCAGATGGATGGAATATATCGAGACCTTTCCATCTGTCAACAGGTATAAGAAGGGTAAAGAAAATGTCTTGGCTGAGTCACTATCAAGAACATATGCCCTAATCTCAACCATGGAGGCAAATATCTTAGGGTTCTAGAACATCAAGGACTTGTCAAAAGATGGTACGGACCTCACCAAAAGTTACAATGAATGTGGCAAAGGGAATCATGGCAAGTTCTATCTTCATGATGGATTCCTATTTTGGGAAAGGAGGCTATGCATTTCTCAATGATCTCTACGAGAGTTGATCATACTTGAAGCATACGGGGGCCGTCTCATGAGCCATTTTATAGCAGTTAAGACACTTTCTATGGTCCCCGGACATTTCTACTAGCTGTCGATTAAGAACTCAGTTGAAGACCTATGTGCAAGGTGCGTGATCTGTAAGAGACCAAAGTCTAGGGTGCACCTTCACGGGTTGTACCTTCCTATGCCCATACCAACACACCCATGGGTAGCAATCTCAATAGATTTTATCCTCGGCCTACCCAAAAATAACCAAAAAGAAGACATATTTGTTCTAGTTGACCGGTTCTCAAAGATGGCCCACTTTATACCATCCCCCATTGTGAACGATGCAACCCAAGCGGCGTAGTCATTATTCAAGGAGATAATCCGGATACATGGCGTGCCCAAGACTATTGTGTCTCTTGAGAAACCAAATTCTTGAGAGACTTCTGGAGGTCTCTTTGGAGAAATCTAGCCACCAACCTTTTGTTCTCCACCACTCGCTACCTTCAAACCGATGGCCAGACCGAGGTGGTCAACTGGACCTTATCCACTCTACTTACAACCACCCTTGCGAAAAATCTCAAGAAGTGGGTGGAGGGCCTATATTTTATTGAATTCGCTTACAACCAAGCTGTATACTGGCCACCAAGAAGAATCCCTTTGAAGTCATCTATGGCCTAAAAACGCCTTTGGAGTAAGCACCATTACCATGAGCCAAGATGGTCAACCTAAATTAAGAACCTAAGGCATAATTTTTCAAGAAGTTGCATCAAAAGGTCATAGAGAATTCGGAGAAAAGAACCGAGAAATACATGACCCATGCAAACAAAGGTATAAAAGATATGATCTTTCAACTCAAAGATTGTGTGTGGCTACACCTAAAGCAAGAACAATTCCCCACTTAAGAATCTCCAAGCTAGCTCCCAGTGGAGATGGGTCATTGCTAGGAGTAAGACTTACCCCTATTACAAATTGCAGAGTAATCGAAGTAGTAGTTCAGGTATCAAATCAACAAGAAAGAGAGCATAATGCACTAGAAATACATGAAACACTTAATTTAAGTAAATTCAAATTGGGTTTTGGCTGATTTTATAGTTGACTAATTTTTAAAGAAATAGAATGACAAGTTTAAATCAATGATAAATGTATATGGACGATGGGCAAGACATTCGAATCAAGATGATTATCTGCTAATTAACAATGTTAAATGGTCCATTAAATATATTCATAACACATAGAAAACTTCCTAATGAATTAACCCACTCCCATGATAAAATCTCATATACTAGTCTATTTATTAGTTAAATCATGAGAACTGCAAATCAGTCAGCTAGTAATCCTTACGTTCAAGTCTATATTAGTCGACTAATCACTTTAAACATCGACTCTCATAGGCTAAAATTTGAAAAGCATGCTTAGGCTTTACATACACATTTTTTCAAACACCTCTCGGCCACAAAAAATCATAAGTCTGAGAATTGATTAGCTATTTCAATCCTATCATTAAGCATATCATAATCATGAGGATTTGTAGTCTAATCAACCTAAGTATCACTAATCAATATCTAATCTCCCTAATCTACCGTACCCATAATCCATTAAGAGAACTACTCACACATGGTGATTGCAATAACAAAAACAATCAAATACACAAAGCAAAACATAAGTAAGCGATAGGGAAAGAAAACTATTCAATAGAATTGACAAAAATTTCAAAAACAAGTCTCTAAAGTTCCAACAGAGAAATGAAAATCTTCCGGAATTAAAGTAAGGTCATGTTGTGACCTAAGGGGGTTTTATAGTCTCCCAAAAGTAACTGGATCAAGTCCGGAATAATCCATATAAAAACAGATGAAAGAGGGCCGATGGGCATGCGGATGGGCATGCGAATGGCCAGCGGGATCGGTTGGTGGGCTGATCGCTGGGCGACCCAGTAGGTGTGCGGTACTTTCTGCACGGACGGCTGGTGCAATCGGTCGATGGGCCGATTGCTGGAACTTCATGGATTTCAGCACGCACCTCTGGTGGAGCGAAAGGCCGGTCCGATTGACCAACAGGCCGATCGTTGGAACTTTAGAGATTCAAGGTATACGTTTGGACGAGTGTCCTGGGGGACCAGCCGATTGGGCGATCGCTTTGATTCCAGCAATAAATGGCGTGCGTCTGGGGGAGCGGCTGGACCGATTGGCCCATAGTCCATTCACTGCAATTCCACGCAGTTGGCAATTTCCCTCGACCGATCTGCCAATGCCAATGGCCAGGGGGCCGATGGCAACTCTCCTAGGGTCTTTCTTCCTTCTCCAATTCGAGCATTCTCTATTTCCAAGTTCCAATCTCTACTTCGTCATATTTTACCTTAAAACCATTTGAGAAAACGTGTAAGGATGCAAAATGTATGTCCTATGCTATAAAATGCATGCATATGAGAGTGCTTGTCAAATAGTGGATAAATGATCTAAAATCCTTGTGAAGGCAAGGAAAATGGTGGTAGAATGCAAGGTGAAACAATGCAAAAACCATGATTATCAACTCCTATACTTGCCTTTTACTCGTTCTCGAGGAAAACAAGCAAATACAAACCGAAGAAGAGGTTTGAAAACTGTACCTCCAAACCACAACTATGTACAAAGAATTAATTGCAAAATACTTAATGATGAGGACATCAGGTCGTACATCCAGCCAGGAGACCAAAATGGCCGACCAGGAAGCTTGCCCGAGACAGCAGGACCATCTGGCACGTCTGCCGGACCAGGCAGTACCGCCGGACCCTCGACCTATAGGACCAGACCGGTCAGCAATGCCGGCGGAGAGGCCAAAGCTTCCGTCACACTTGGTGGGGACGTGGATGACACCGCCGGTCCCTCTGGTGATGCCGCCAACTCTGGGATCAACTTGGCCGGTCCTGAAGGCATCCCGGCCAGTACCACGCACAATCCAGCCGGTACAGCCGATCCAGCCGAGTACACGCGCATTTCCACTTCCACACAAGAGGACTCGGACCAAATGAGCTACAGCTCCAGGACATGCACCTAGAAGAAGTATCTACACCAGTGGTACCTCAAGGAGCAATGACAAGAAGCAGATCAAGGGCACTCTTCCACAAATTCAGCTTATGGGTCGACAAGCTCCTAGAGGAAGATCAGCTAAGGACAATGGGCCAGAAGAGCAAAGTAGAGTCCAAAGGCTTCTCAACAACACAAGGAACATCAGAGACTTGGGCTTTAGTGGCAAGAGAGGTCAGGGCCCAAAGATATTTAACCCTACTCCAAGTCGAAGACTAGGAGCAAGGCGCGTGCATGCCACAAGGACGGCCACCTTCCATTTCTTGGCCGTGAGGTGAGTTAAGGTAAGTTTACATTCGAATATATGCCTCTTTCTGTTTTGCAGGGTAGGATCTAGTTGCTTTACATTTTTGAGTCAAGAACATTTTAGGAATAGGTCCTTTTTCGGTTATGCACTTTTGTATCTTTTCCTTTTGTGCACTTTTGTAAACTTTCCTTTTTCTTTATTTGTGTCGACCCTAGAAGGTCAAGCTGTCGAGCATATTAATAAGGCTCCTTCCAGCATTGTAGTTCGACAACCTTTTTGATTATTAATAAAGTAGAACTTTTTCCCTACGAGCTTTCTCTCAAGAGAGACTTGTGCGCTTAGAACCTAGTTGAGACCAGCCCTCCTAGCTCTAAGTTTGTGATTTATCACGAGGTTCATCACCCCTCGTGTGGTTCACTTCACCCTTCCATCGTTTACCAACCAGAAAACCCCTATCCAGAAGCCTAAGGTTGAGTTTCTCACCTAATCTTCTACAAACAGCCCACGCGCATACATCCTTGAATCAAGGCTTGTATCATTTTGGTATCAGAGCTTAAAGCTCCTAAACCAGGTTGTTTCTATCCTTTTGCTTGTTTTGTTTTTAGTTCTTGCATTAGTTTAAGTCGCATTCAAGAAAAATCAAAAAAATAACATCAAACTCCAAACCGAGTGCATCTAGCCTCCTACGTGTATCAACTAGGGTTTAGATTCACTTTTGCATTGCCATTCACGTTTTCCTTTTTGTTTAATTCATATTTCCATTAATTTTAAGTTAAATTAAAAAGAAAAGAAAAAGAAAAGAAAAGAAAATAGGAAAATACCCAAAAGATTTCGAATTGGACAGCTAGCACAAGTTGTCAAGAAAGTTTCCTTTTTCCTTTTATTCGAATTTTCCATTCCTTAGGATTTTTCCTTTTTGCATTTTTTCGAACCCCTTATAAAAAGAAAACCCTCCTAATAATTTAGGAGCATCCTAACTTGTCTTATTTCTTTGTAGAACACCATGGGAGAAGAAAATAGAGAAGCAACCGAAGCCATGATGGCCATGTTCACCACACTCCAAACACAACTCGCATCCATAGGCGAGAGGTTGGAGCGCGTGGAAAGACCGGTGAGATTCCAGGCCATAAGGCACGTGAGAGCTGAGCAAGACCGTCCTGAGGGTCCTGAGCACCTTAGGACACGGCACGAACAGGAGGAACCCCAGCCAGATGGAGATGAGGACACACAACCTCATAACTATCACCATAGGCCGAGAGGACCTCCACGGCAACCAGAGGCAGAAGATGATGGCTTTGAGCCATATGGTCTTCACCAGAGACCAAGAATGCCTCCTAGACATCATGAGGATGGAGATGAACACACCTACAACCGGGTAATTCATCCTGATGTTAAACTAACTCCTCCAAGTTTTGCAGGAAAAGTAGACCCCGAGGCTTACCTAGATTGGGAGAGAGAATGGATCATATCTTTGATCACTACAACCAACCAGGACCTAGGAGAGTCTCAATGGCAGTAGCACAACTCACGGACAATGCCCTCATCTGGTGGGATCGTGAGGTATCTGACAGAAGGAGGAAGAGAATGAGACCCGTAGACTCATGGGTCGACATGAAAGACCTCATGCGACAAAGGTTTGTTCCACCTTACTTTCATAGAGATTTGCAACGTCGTTTTCGTACTCTTAAGCAGGGTACCAGATCAGTAGAGGATACTATGAAGAGTTCGAGAAGCTAAGGAACAGATTGGAGCTCAATGATGATGAAGAAGCATTGATGGCACAATTCTTGGATGGACTCCAAGAAAGGATCAGCCGCAAGGTGGAAAGGCAAATCTACAATGACTTCAAAGACTTGTTCCACCTATCTGTGCAAGCTGAGCAGCACATCAAACGTAAGAGCCAAGACATCCGCAGCAAGCCTAAGACACCTTGGGCACCAAGCAACATGCCCAAGCCTGTAGACAAAGGCAAGAGCATAGAGATCGAGTCAAGGTTCAAGAGCAAGCCTCCTGAACCCACCCGTGACCAGAGAGAGCCTGGTAAGTCTTCTAACCCTCAAAGATCACGTGACATCACTTGTTTCAAGTGCAGGGGACGTGGACACATCTCAAGGGAGTGCCCAAACAACCGAGTCATGCTGATTACGGAGGCAGGAGAGTATGAGTCCCAAGATGAAGAGGACTATGAACCAGAAGGAGAGTATGGTGACATTGAGTACCCTGATGTGGGGGAAGTGCTGGTCACTAGACGTATCCTCAGTGCAATGGTGGATCCTTCAGAGACCATCCAAAGGGAGAACATCTTCCACAGCCGTTGCACCATCAAGGGCAAGGTATGTAACCTCATCATAGATGGTGGTTCTTGCACTAATGTTGCTAGTGCATATATGGTTGATAAGCTAGGTCTAGAGAAGACAAGGCATCCTCGACCATATAGACTGAGATGGCTCGATGACAAAGTGGAGCTCAAGATCCATGAACAAGTCACTGTGCCATTCAGTGTGGGCAAGTACCAAGACCAAGTCGTTTGCGACGTGGTGCTCATGCAAGCTGGACATCTTCTACTAGAAAGACCATGGCAGTTTGACAAAGAGACCAGGCATGATGGCCGGACCAATCTCTACACCTTCGTGCATGACAAGAGAAAGGTCAGCCTAGCTCCTCCTCTTACACCTGCCCAAGTACATGAGCTACAACTCAAAATGAGTAAGGAAAAGAAACTTGTCAAGTCTAACTTTCTTATTCAACCTAGTCATGTCCGGAGAGCTTTAGCCTCGAAGGATTTAATGTTACTAATGGGTTTCAAGGAAGTGTTGAGTATAGAACAGGGACAGGTAGAGCTACCTCATGAAGTAGCAACTCTCCTCAACAAGTTCCAGGATGTGTTTCCAGAGGAGATACCAGCAGGCTTGCCTCCTTTACGTGGCATAGAACACCAGATTGATCTAGTGCCCGGAGCAGCCCTGCCCAACCGGCCAGCCTACCGGATGAGTCCAGAGGAGTCCAAGGAGCTTGAGAAGCAAGTCAAGGAGCTCCTGGAGAAAGGATATGTTCGAGAGAGCCTCAGTCCATGTGCCGTACCAGTGCTACTAGTGCCCAAGAAGGATGGGACTTGGCGCATGTGCGTGGACTGCCGAGCAATCAACAACATCACAGTCAAGTATAGGCATCCAATACCACGACTGGATGACATGCTAGATGAGCTGAGTGGAGCCACGGTCTTCTCCAAGATAGACCTCAAAAGTGGATACCACCAGGTAAGAATGAAGGAAGGTGATGAGTGGAAGACTGCTTTCAAGACAAAGCAAGGGCTCTACGAGTGGACAGTCATGCCATTTGGCTTGACTAATGCCCCAAGCACCTTCATGCGCCTTATGAACCAAGTTCTTAGGGCGTACATCAGTAAGTTCGTAGTAGTTTACTTTGATGACATTTTGGTTTATAGTAAGTGCCTACGGGAACACCTCACACATCTTGAGATGGTACTTAAAACCCTTCGACAAGAAGAGCTTTATGCCAATCTCAAGAAGTGCACCTTTTGTACTGATAAGCTTGTCTTTTTAGGTTTTGTTGTGAGTTCACAGGGCCTACAGGTTGATGAAGAGAAGATTCGAGCCATACAAGAATGGCCAACACCAGGAAACATCAGCCAAGTAAGGAGCTTCCACGGACTGGCCAGCTTCTATAGGAGATTCGTGCCCAACTTCAGCAGTATTGCCTCACCACTGACGGCAGTAGTGAAGAAGAACGTGGGATTCAGCTGGGGAGAAGCTCAGGAGAAGGCATTCCAGGCCTTGAAGGACAGCCTTACACACGCACCAGTGCTAGTCCTTCCCGACTTCAACAAGACGTTTGAAGTGGAGTGTGATGCCTCTGGAATAGGCATAGGAGCAGTGCTAACCCAAGGAGGGAGACCAGTGGCATACTTCAGTGAGAAGCTAGGTGGTGCCTCACTGAACTACCCCACTTATGACAAGGAGCTCTATGCCCTTGTCCGAGCATTGGAGACTTGGCAGCATTACTTGCTGTCCAAGGAGTTTGTGATCCACACTGATCACGAGACTCTCAAACACCTCAGAGGGCAAACCAATCTCAAGAGGAGACATGCCAGGTGGATGGAGTTCATAGAGACCTTCCCGTACGTCATCAAGTACAAGAAGGGCAAAGACAATGTGGTAGCCGATGCACTATCAAGGAGGTTTGCCTTGATATCCACCATGGAGGCAAAGGTCCTAGGATTCGAGCACATCAAGGACCTATACAAGGATGATCCTGACTTTGCTGAGAGCTACAAGGAGTGTGGCACAGGGAGTCATGGCAAATTCTACATCCATGAGGGATTCTTGTTCCGAGAAAGAAGGCTGTGCATACCACAAGGATCATTAAGGGAGCTTATCATCCGAGAAGCTCATGGAGGAGGACTCATGGGCCACTTTGGTGTCGACAAGACTCTAGCAGTGGTCAAGGAGCACTTCTACTGGCCACACATCAAGAGGACAGTAGAAGCTCATTGTGCAAGATGCATCACTTGCAAGAAGGCAAAGTCCCGAGTGCAACCTCACGGGTTGTATCTCCCACTGCCCATACCTACACATCCATGGGTGGACATCTCAATGGACTTTGTTCTAGGTCTGCCCAAGATCAACCACAAAGATGCAATCTTTGTAGTGGTGGACAGATTCTCCAAGATGGCACACTTCATTCCATGTGCCAATGTCAATGATGCCACACAAACAGCTGAGCTGTTCTTCAGGGAGATAGTACGGCTTCATGGAGTGCCAAGGACAATCGTATCAGATAGGGAACACCAAGTTCCTCAGCCATTTCTGGAGGACCCTTTGGAGAAAACTAGGCACGAAGCTACTCTTCTCAACCACTTGCCATCCTCAAACCGATGGCCAAAATGAAGTTGTCAACAGGACCCTATCAACTCTTCTCAGAACAACACTAGGGAAGAACCTAAAGACTTGGGTGGAGTGCCTTCCATTCATTGAGTTCGCCTACAACCGAGCCGTGCACTCAGCAACCAAGAAGACCCCATTTGAAGTGGTATACGGCTTCAACCCTCTCACCCCATTGGAGCAAACACCACTGCCACAGCTGAGATGACCAACCTCAACGGAGCATCCAAAGCAGAGTTCATAAGGAGGTTACACCAGAAGGTAGCAGAGAACTTGGAGAAGAGGACCGGACAGTACGTGATTCATGCCAACAAAGGAAGAAAGGAGGTGATCTTTCAACCAGGCGATTGGGTGTGGCTACACCTACGGCAGGAGAGGTTCCCAAACCTAAGGAGTTCCAAGCTAGCACCAAGAGGAGATGGACAATTCAGAGTGCTCGAGAGGATCAACAACAACGCCTACCGGATCGAGCTTCCAGGTGAGTTTAATGTGTCCAATACGTTTAATGTCACTGACTTGGCCCCTTTCCCAGATGAACCAGTTTTG
>JAEVFF010000544.1:262072-279404 GCA_018901945.1 Pugionium dolabratum | reverse complement strand
ACTTGGAGAAGAGGACCGGACAGTACGTGAATCATGCCAACAAGGGAAGAAAGGAGGTGATCTTTCAACCAGGCGATTGGGTGTGGCTACACCTACGGCAGGAGAGGTTCCCAAACCTAAGGAGTTCCAAGCTAGCACAAGAGGAGATGGACCATTCAGAGTGCTCGAGAGGATCAACAACAACGCCTACCGGATCGAGCTGCCAGGTGAGTTTAATGTGTCCAATACGTTTAATGTCACTGACTTGGCCCCTTTCCATGCAGATGATCCAGTTTTGAGGACAAAACCTACTGAAGAGGGAGGGAATGATGAGGACATCAGGTCGTACATCCAGCCAGGAGACCAGACTTGCCGACCAGGAAGCTTGCCCGAGACAGCAGGACCATCTGGCGCGCCTGCCGGACCAGACAGTACCGCCGGACCCTCGACCTATAGGACCAGAACGGTCAACATCGCCGGCGGAGAGGCCCAAGCTTCCGGCACACTTGGTGGGGACGTGAATGACACCGCCGGTCCCCCTGATGACACCGCCGGTCCCCCTGATGACACCGCCGACTCCGGGATCAACTTGGCCGGTCCTGAAGTCATTCCGGCCAGTACCGCGCACAGTCCAGCCGGTACAGGCGATCCAGCCGAGTACACGCGCACTTCCACTTCTACACAAGAGGAATCGGACCAAATGAGCTACCAGCTCCAGGACATGCACTTAGAGGAAGTCTCAACACCAGTGGTACCTCAAGGAGCAATGACAAGAAGCAGATCAAGGGCACTCTTCCACAAATTCAGCCTATGGGTTGACAAGCTCCTAGAGGAAGATCGACTAAGGACAATGGGCCAGAAGTGCAAAGTAGAGTCCAATGGCTTCTCAACAACACAGGGGACATCAGAGACTTGGGCTTTAGTGGCAAGAGAGGTCAGGGCCCAAAGATTCTTAACCCTACTCCAAGTCGAAGACTAGGAACAAGGCGCGTGCATGCCACAAGGACGGCCACCTTCCATTTCTTGGCCGTGAGGTGAGTTAAGGTAAGTTTACATTCGAATATATGCCTCTTTCTGTTTGGCAGGGTAGGATCTAGTTGCTTTACATTTTTGAGTCAAGAACATTTTAGGAATAGGTCCTTTTTCGGTTATGCACTTTTGTATCTTTTCTTTTGTGCACTTTTGTAAACTTTCCTTTTTCTTTATTTGTGTCGACCCTAGAAGGTCAAGCTGTCGAGCATATTAATAAGGCTCCTTCCAGCATTGTAGTTCGACAAACTTTTTGATTATTAATAAAGTAGAACTTTTTCCCTACGAGCTTTCTCTCAAGAGAGACTTGTGCGCTTAGAACCTAGTTGAGACCAGCCCTCCTAGCTCTAATTTTGTGATTTATCACGAGGTTCATCACCCCTCGTGTGGTTCACTTCACCCTTCCATCGTTTACCAACCAGAAAGCCCCTATCCAGAAGCCTAAGGTTGAGTTTCTCACCTAATCTTCTACAAACAGCCCACGCGCATACATCCTTGAATCAAGGCTTGTATCAGACGCCCACGTTATGCTAGCTCAATTTTCTATACTATGACAAAATTTCATTCCCAAATAGTTACAAAAAAGCTTCCAAATAATCCAATCTAGCCCAAACTGCGTGATGCCATGTATTATAATTCATTTACTAGCCATTACTATATGAGAACCATCGATCCGTTTAGAATGATCATTTTAGCTAGCCGATCAATTTGATATGTCAACACCAAATTGTCCGTCAATTTAGATTTAGATCTCAGAATGACATGAATCCAACGCCCAAGTTAAGCTAGCTCAATTTTCTATATTGTGACACAATTTAGGAATGAAATAGATACGACAAAGCCTAAAAGTAATATAATCAATCCCACATTGCGTGATGCCATGCATTATGATTCATTTCTTAGCCTTAAGTCAATGAGAACCATTGATCCGGTTAGAATGATCATTTTAGCTAACCGATCAACTTGACATGTCAACACTTAATCGTCCGTCACTTTAGATTTTGAGATCAAAATGACAGGAATCCAACGCCATGTTAAGCTAGCTCAATTTTCTATATTGTGACACAATTTAGGAATGTAATAGATACAACAAAGCCTCCAAGTAATCCAATCTATCCCAAACTGCGTGATTCCATGCATTATAATTCATTTATTAGCCTTTAGTCAATGAGAACTATTAATCCGTTTAGAATGATCATTTTAGCAAGTCGATAACCTTGACATGTCAACAGTAAATCGTCTGTCCCCTTAAATTTAGAGCTTAGAATTACACGAATCCAACACCCATGTTAAACTAGATCAATTTTCTATATTGTGATAATATTTAGGAATGAAATAAATAAAAAAATGCTTCAAGTAATCCAATATATCCCAAACTGCTTTATGCAATGCATTATGCTTCACTTATGAGGTTTTAATCAATGAGCACCAATGACCAGTTTAGAATGATCATTTTAACTGGCTGATCAACTTGACATGTCCGCACTAAATAGTCCATAACTTGTGATTTAGAGATCATAATGATATGAATCCAACGTCCACGTTATGCTAGCTCAATTTTCTAAATTTTGAAAAAATTTTAGACTCAAATAGAAACGACAAAGTTTCCAAATAATCTAATCTATCCAAAATTGCGTCACGCCATGCATTATAATTCATTTATTAGCCTTTACTCAATGAGAACCATTGATCCGTTTAGAATGATCATTTTAGCTTGCCGATCAACTTGACATATCAATACTAAATCATCCGTCACTTTAGATTTAGAGCTCAAAATGACACGAATCCAACACCTGTGTTAAACTAGATCAATTTTCTATATTGTGACCAAATTTAGTAATGAAATAGATATGACAAAGCCTCCAAGTAATCTAATCTATCCCAAACTGTGTGATACCATGCATTAAGTTTCACTTATTAGGATTTAATCAATGAGCACCAAGGATCAGTTTAGAATGATCTTTTTAACTTGCCGATAAACTTGACATGTCCGCACTAAATCATACATAACATTTTACTTAGACCTAAGAATTATATGAATCCAACGCCCACGTTATGCTAGCTCAGTTTTCTATATTATGACAAAATTCAGACTCAAATAGATACGACAAAGCCTACAAGTAATCCAATCTATCCCAAACTGCGTGATAACATGGATTATGTTTCACCTATAAGCCTTTACTCAACGGGAAACAATGATGAGCTTAAAATCATCATTTGAACTGGCCAATGAACATGACATGTACGCACTAAATCGTCCGTAACTTTTGATTTAGAGCTCATAAAGACATGAATCCGACGCCCACGTTATGCTAGCTAAATTTTCAATACTATGACAAAATTTCAGACACAAATCGATACCACAAAGCTTCCAAATAATCCAATCTATCACAAGCTGCGTGATGCCATGCATTATAATTCATTTACTAGCCTTTACTCAATGAAAACCATCTATCCGTTTAAAATGATCATTTTAGCTAGCCGATCAATATGATATGTCAACACTAAATCGCCCGTCAATTTAGATTTAGAGCTCAGAATTACATGAATCCAACGCCCAAGTTAAGCTGGCTCAATTTTCTATATTGCGAAAAAATTTTGGAATGAAATAGATACGACAAAGCGTCCAAGTAATCCAATCAATCCCACATTGTGTGATGCCATTCATTATGATTCATTTATTAGCCTTTAGTCAATGAGAACCATTGATCCATTTAGAATGATCACTTTAGCTAGCCGATCAACTTGACATGTCAACACTAAATCGTCCGTCACTTTAGATTTAGAGATCAAAATGATAGGAATCCAACGCCCATGTTAAGCTAGCTCAATTTTCTATATTGTGACACAATTTAGGAATGAAATACATACGACAAAGGCTCCAACTAATCCAATCTATCCCAAACTGCATGATGCCATTCATTATGCTTCACTTATGAGGTTTTAATCAATGAATACCAGTGATCAGTTTAGACTGATCAGTTTAACTGGCCGATCAACTTGACATTTTCGCACTAAAACGTGCATAACTAATGATTTATAGCTCAGAATGACATGAATCCAACGCCTACGTTATAATAGCTCAAATTTCTATATTGTGACAAAATTTCAGACTCAAATAGNAGATCAAAATGATAGGAATCCAATGCCCATGTTAAACTAGCTCAATTTTCTATATTGTGACACAATTTAGGAATGAAATAGATACGACAAAGGCTCCAACTAATCCAATCTATCCCAAACTGCGTGATGCCATTCATTATGCTTCACTTATGAGGTTTTAATCAATGAGTACCAATGATCAGTTTAGACTGATCAGTTTAACTGGCCGATCAACTTGACATTTTCGCACTAAAACGTGCATAACTAATGATTTATAGCTCAGAATGACATGAATCCAACGCCTACGTTATAATAGCTCAAATTTCTATATTGTGACAAAATTTCAGACTCAAATAGATAGGACAAAGCCTTCAAGTAAACCAGTATATCCCAAACTACCTGATGCCATGCATTATGCTTCACTTATAAGCCTTTACTCAATGGGCACAATTGATCTACTTAGAATGATAATTTGAACTGGCCAATCAACTTGATATGTGCGCACTAAATCGTCCATAACTTTTGATTTAGAGCTCAGAATGACATGAATCCAACCCCCACATTATGATAGCTCAATTTTCAATGTTTTGACGTAATATCAGACTCAAATAGATACGAAAAAGTCTCCAAGTAATCCAATATATCCCAAACTGCGTGATGGCATGCATTATAATTCACTTATAAGCCTTTACTCAGTGCGCACAATTGACCAGCTTAGAATGATCATTTGAACTGGCCAATCAACTTGAAATGTCCACACTAAATCGTCCATAACTTTTGATTTAGAGATGAAAATGACATGAATCCGACGCCCACGTTATGCTAGCTCAATTTTCTATACTATGACAAAATTTCATTCCAAAATAGATACAAAAAAGCTTCCAAATAATCCAATCTAGCCCAAACTGCGTGATGCCATGTATTATAATTCATTTACTAGCCATTACTCAATGAGAACCATCGATCCGTTTAGAATGATCATTTTAGCTAGCCGATCAATTTGATATGTCAACACTAAATTGTCCGTCAATTTAGATTTAGAGCTCAGAATAACATGAATCCAATGCCCAAGTTAAGCTAGCTCAATTTTCTATATTGTGGACACAATTTAGGAATGAAATATATACGACAAAGTCTCCAATATATCCAAAACTACGTGATGTCATGCATTATGCTTCCTTTATGAGGTTTTAACCAATGAGCACCAATGATCAGTTTAGAATTATCATTTTAACTGGCCGATCAACTTGACATTTCCGCACTAAATCGTCTATAACTTTTTATTTATAGCTCAGAATGACATGAATCCAACGCTCATGTTATGCTAGCTCAATTTTCTATATTATGATAAAATTGCAGAGTCAAATGGATACGACAAAGCCTCAAATTAATCCAATCTATCCCAAACTGAGTGATGCCATGCATTATGTTTCACTTATAAGCCTTTACTCAATAGCACCAATGATCAGATTAGAATGATCATTTGAACTGGCCAATCAGCTTGACATGTCAGCACTAAATCATCAGGAACTTTTGATTTAGAGCTCATAATGACATGATTCCAATGCCCACGTTATGCTAGCTCAATTTTTTATATTATGACAAAATTTCAGACTCAAATAAATACGACAAAGCTTCTAAATAATCAAATCTATCCCAAATTTCGGGATGCCATGAATTATAATTCATTTATTAGCATTTACTCAATGAGAACCATCGACCCATTTAGAATGATAATTTTAGCTAGGCGATCAACTTGATATGACAACACTAAATTGTCAGACAATTTAGATTTAGAGCTCAGAATGACATGAATCCAACGTCCAAGTTAAGATAGCTCAATTTTCTATATTGTGACAAAATTTAGGAATGAAATAGATACGACAAAGCCTACATGTAATCCAATGTATCCCAAACTAGGTGATGTCATGCATTATAATTCATTTATTAGCCTTTAGGCAATGAGAACTATTGATCCGTTTAAAATTATCATTTAAGCTAGCCGATCAATTTGACATGTCAACACCAAATCGTCCGTCCCTTTAGATTTAGAGCTCAGAATGACACGAATCCAACGCCCATGTTAAGCTAGCTCAATTTTCTATATTGTGACAAAATTTAGGAATGAAATATATACGACAAAGCCTCCTAGTAATCCAATCAATCCGAAACTACGTGATGCCATGCATTATAATTCATTTATTAGCCCTTACTCAATAAAAACCATTGATCCGTTTAGAATGATCATTTTAGCTAGCCGATCAACTTGATATGTCAACACTAAATTGTCCGTCACTTAAGATTTAGAGCTCAGAATGACGCAAATCCAACGCCCAAGTCAAAACTAGCTCAATTTTCTATATTGTGACATAATTTAGGAATGAAATAGATACAACAAAGGCTCCAATTAATCCAATATATCTCAAACTGCGTGATGCCATGCATTATGCTTCCTTTATGAGGTTCTAATCAATGAGCACCAATGATCAGTTTAGAATGATAATTTTAACTGGCCGACCTACTTGACATGTCCGCACTAAATCGTCCATAACTTTTGATTTATAACTCAGAATGACATGAATCCAACGCCCATGTTATGCTAACTCAATTTTCTATATTGTGATAAAATTGCAGAGTCAAATAGATATGCAAAGCCTCAAAGTAATGCAATCTATCCGAAACTGCGTGATGCCATGCATTATGTTTCACTTATAAGCCTTTACTCAATGAGCACCAATTATCAGCTAAGAATGCTCATTTGAACTGGCCAATCAGCTTGACATGTCAGCATTAAATCATCGGTAACTTTTGATTTAGAGCTCATAATGACATGAATCCAATACCCACGTTATGCTAGCTCAATTTTTATATTATGACAAAATTTCAGACTCAAATAGATACGACAAAGCTTCTAAATAATCAAATCTATCCCAAATTTCGGGATGCCATGCATTATAATTCATTTATTAGCCTTTACTCAATGACAACCATCGATCCGTTTAGAATGATCATTTTAGCTAGGCGATCAACTTGATATGACAACACTAAATTGTCAGCCAATTTAGATTGAGAGATCAGAATGACACAAATCCAACGCCCATGTTAAGCAAGCTCAATTTTCTATATTGTGACAAAATTTATGTATGGAAGAGATACGACAAAGCCTCCAAGTAATCCAATCTACCCCAAACTGCGTGATGCCGTGCATTATGCCTAAGTTATGAGGTTTTAATCACTGAGCACCTATGATCTGTTTAATTGGCCGATCAACTTGAGATGTCCGACAAAATCGTCTATAATCCAATATATCCTAAACTGCGTGATGTCGTGCATTATAATTCATTTATTAGCCTTTACTCAATAAGAACCATTGATCCGTTTAAATTATCATTTCAGCTAGCCGATCAACTTGACATGTCAACACTATATCCTCCATCCATGTTAGAGCTCATAATGATACGAATCCAACGCCCATGTTAATCTAGCTCAATTTTCTATATTGTGACAAATTTTGGGAATGAAATAGATACGACAAAGCCTCTAAGTAATCCAATCTTTCCCAAATTGCGTGATGTCTTGCATTATGCTTCACTTATGAGGTTTTAATCAATGAGCAGCATTGATCAGTTTAGAATGATCATTTTAACTTGCCGATCAGCTTGACATGTCCGCACTAAATTGTCCATAACTTTTGATTCAGAGCTCAGAATGACATGAATCCAACGCCCACATTATGCTATCTCAATTTTCTATACTGTGACGAAATTTCAGACTCAGATAGATACGACAAAGCCTCCAAGTAATCCCATCTATCCCAGCTGTGTGATGCCATGCATTATGCTTCATTTATAAGCCTTTACTCAATGAGCACCAATGATCAGCTTAGAATGATCATTTGCACTGGCCAATCAACTTGACACATCCGCATTAAATCGTCCGTAACTTCTGATTTAAAGCGCATAATGACATGAATCCAACGCCCACGTTATGCTAGCTCAATTTTCTATGCTATGACAATTGTTTGGACTCAAAAAGATACGACAAAGCTTCCAAATAACCAATTTATCCCAAACTGCGTGATGCCATGCATTATAATTAATTTATTAACTTTTACTCAATGAGAAACATCGATCCATTTAGAATGATCATTTAAGCTTGCCGATCAACTTCATATGTCAACACTAAATCGTCTGACAATTTAGATTTAGAGCTCACAATGACACGAATCCAACGACCATGGTAAGGTACCTCAATTTTCTATATTGTGACAAGACTTAGGAATGGAATAGATCGAAAAAGTATCCAAGTAATCCAATATATCCCAAACTCCGTGATGCCATGCATTATAATTTATTTATTAGCCTTTACTCAATGAGAACCATTGATTCATTTAGAATGATCGTTTTAGCTAGCCGATCAACTTGATATGTCAACACTAAATCGTCCGTCACCTTAGATTTAGAGCTTAGAATGACACGAATCCAACGTTCATGTTAAACTAGCTTAAGTTTCTATATTTGAAAAAATTTAGGAATGAAATAGATACGACAAAGCCTTTAAGTAATCCAATCTATCCCATAATGCGAGATGCCATGCATTTTGCTTCACTTATGAGGTTTTAATCAATGAGCACCAACGATCAGTTTAGAATGATCATTTTAACTGGCTGATCCACTTGCCATGTCCTCACTAAACCGTCCATAAGTTTCGATTTAGAGTTTAGAATGACATGAATCCATCACCCACGTTATTCTAGCTCAATTTTCTATATTGTGACAAAATTTAGGAATGAAATAGATAGGACAAAGGCTCCCAGTAATCAAATATATCCCAAACTACGTGATGCCATACATTATGCTTCACTTATAAGCCTTACCTCAATGAGCACCAATTATCACCTAAGAATGATCATTTGAATTGGCCAATCAACTTGACATGTCCACACTAATTCATCCGTAACTTTTGATTTACGGCTCAAAATGACATTAATCCAACGCCCACGTTATGCTAGCTCAATTTTCTATACTATGATAAAATTTCAGATTCAAATAGATACGACAAAGCCTCCAAGTAATCCAACCTTTCCCGAACTGTGTGATACCATGCATTATAATTCATTTATTAGCCTTTACTCAATGAGAACCATTGATCCGTTTAGAATGATCATTTTAGCTAGGCGATCAACTTGATATGTCAACACTAAATCTTCCGTCAATTTAGATTTACAGCTCAGAATAACCGCATCCAACGCACAGGTTAAGCTAGCTCAATTTTCGATATTGTGACAAAATTTAGGAATGAAATAGATACGAAAAAGTCTCCAAGTATTCCATTCTATCCCAACTGTGTGATGCCATGCATTATAATTCAATTATTAGCCTTTACTCATTGAGAACCATTGATCCATTTAAAATCATCATTTTAGCTAGCCGATCAACTTGACATGTCAACACTAAATCGTTAGTCACTATAGATTTAGAGCTCAGAATGACATGGATCCAACGCCTATGTTAAGCAAGCTATATTTTCTGTATTGTAACAAAATTTAGGAATTAAATAGAAACGACAAAGCCCCGAAGTAATCCAATCTATGCCAAATTGCGTTATGCCACGCATTATAATTCATTTATTATCCTTAACTCAATGAGAACCATTGATCTATTTAGAATGATCATTTTAGCTAGCCGATCAACTTGACATGTCAACACTAATTCGTGCGTCACTTTAGATTTAGTGCTCAGAATGACGCGAATCAAACGCCCATGTTAAACTAGATCAATTTTCTATATTGTTACAAACTTTAGGAAAGAAATAGATACAACAAAGGCTCCAATTAATCCAATATATCTCAAACTGCGTGATGCCGTGCATTATGCTTCACATACGAGGTTTTAATCAATGAGCAACAATGATCAATTTAGAATGATTATTATAACTGCCTTATCAACTTGACATGTCTGCACTAAATCGTCCATAACTTTTGATTTAGAACTCAAAATAACATGAATCCAACGCCCACGTTATGCTAGCTCAATTTTCTATAGTGTGACAAAATTTCACACTCAGATAGATACGACAAACTCTCCAATTAATCCAATCTATGCTACACTGCGTGATGCCATGCAACATAATTCATTTATTAGCCTTTACTCAATGAGAATCATTGATCCGTTTAGAATGATCATTTTAGCTAGCCGATCAACTTGATATGTCAACACTAAATCGTCCATAACTTTTGATTTAGAACTCAAAATAACATGAATCCAACGCATACGTTATGCTAGCTCAATTTGCTATTGTGTGACATAATTTCAGACTCAAATAGATACGACAAAGTCTCCAATTATTCCAATCTATCCTACACTGCGTGATGCCATGCATTATAATTCATTTATTAGCCTTTACTCTATGAGAATCATTGATCTGTTTAGAATGATCATTTTAGATAGCCAATCAACTTGACATGTCAACTGTAAATGGTCCGTCACTTTATATTTAGAGCTCACAATGACATGAATCCAACGCCCACGTTATGCTAGCTCAATTTCTATATTGTGACCAAATTTCAGACTCAAATAGATACGACAAAGTTTCCAAGTAATCCAATATATCTCAAACTACGTGATGTCATGCATTCTAATTCATTTATTAGCCTTTACTCAATGAGAAGCATTGATTCGTTTAGAATGATCATTTTAGCTAGGCGATCAACTTGATATGTCAACACTAAATCGTCTGTTTTTTTTAGATTTAGAGATCAGAATGACGTGAATCCAACGCCCAAGTTAAATTATCTCAATTTTCTATATTATGACAAAATTTAGTAATGAGATAGATAGGAGAAAGGCTCCAAGTAATCCAATATATCTCAAACTGCATGATGCCGTGCATTATACTTTACATATGAGGTTTTAATCAATGAGCACCAATGATCAGTTTAGAATGATCATTTTAACTGGCCGATCTACTTGACATGTCCGCACTAAATCGTCCATAACTTTTGATTTAGAACTCAGAATAACATGAATCCAACACCCACGTTATGCTAGCCCAATTTTTTTTATCGTGACAAAATTTCAGACTCACATAGATACGACAAAGCCTCCAAGTAATCCAATCTACCCAAACTGCATGATGTCATGCATTATGCTTCACTTATAAGCCTTTACTCAATGAGAACCAATGATCAGCTTAAAATGATAATTTGAACTGGCCAATCAACTTGACATGTCCATACTAATTCTTCAGTAACTTTTGATTTAGAGCTCAGAATGACATGAATCCAATGCCCACATTATGCTAGCTCAATTTTCTATACTATGACAAAATTTCACACTCAAATAGACATGAAAAAGGTTCAAGTAATCAATTCTATCCCAAACTGCGTGATGTCATGCATTATAATTCATTTGTTAGCCTTTACTCAATGAGAACCATTGATCCGTTTAGAATGATCATTTTAGCTAGCCGATCAACTTGATATGTCAACACTAAATCGTCCATCACTTAAGATTTAGAGCTCAGAATGACGCGAATCCAACGCCCAAGTTAAACTACCTCAATTTTCTATATTGTGACAAAATTTAGGAATGAAATAGATACGACAAAGGCTTCAAGTATTCCAATATATCTCAAATTGCGTAATGCCATGCATTATGCTTTACATATGAGGTTTTAATCAATGAGCACCAATGATCAGTTTAGAATGATTATTTTAACTGGCCGATCAACTTGACATGTCTGCACTAAAATCGTCCCTAACTTTTGATTTAGAACTAAGAATAACATGAATCAAACGCCAACGTTATGCTACCTCAGTTTTCTATATTGTGACAAAGTTTCAAACTCAAATTAATATGACAAAGCCTCCAAGAAATCCAATATATCCCAAACTGCGTGATGCCATCTATTATGCTTCACTTATAAGCCTTTACTCAATGAGAACAATTGATCAACTTAGAATGATCATTTGAACTGGCCAATCAACTTGACATAAATTTTGATTTAGAGCTCAGAATGACATGAATCCAATGCCCACGTTATGCTAGCTCAAGTTTCTATACTATGACAAAATTTCAGACTCAAATAGATACGAAAAACCTTCCAAGTAATCCAATCTATCCCAAACTGCGTGATACCAAGCATTATAATTCATTTATTAGCATTTTTACTCAATGAGAACCATTGATTCGTCTAGAATGATTATTTTGGATAGGCGATCAACTTGACATGTCAACAATAAATCGTCTGTCACTTTAGATTTAGCGCTCTAAATGACACAAATCCAAAGTCCATGTTAAATTAGATCAATTTTCTATATTGTGAAAAAATTTAGTAATGAAATAGATACGAAAAAGCCTCCAAGTAATCCAATATATCCCAAAATGCATGATGCCATGCATTATGCTTCACTTATGAGGTTTCAATCAATGAGCACCAAATGATCATTTTAGAATAATCATTTTAACTAGCCGATCAACTTGACATGTCTGCACTAAATCGTCCGTAACTTTTGATTTAAAGCTCAGAATGACATGAATCAAACGCCTACTCGTTATACGAGCTCAATTTTCTATATTGTGAAAAAATTTCATACTCCGATAGATACGAAAAAATCTCCAAGTAATCCAATCTATCCCAAACTGCGTGATGCCATGCATTATAATTCATTTATTAGCCTTTACTGAATGAGAACCATTGATCCGTTTAGAATGATAATTTTAGCTAGCCGATCAACTTGATATGTCAGCACTAAATTTTCGCAAATTTAGAAAGATTTAGAGCTCAGTTTTAGCTAGCTCAATTTAGTGCTGACATATCAAGTTGATCGGCTAGCTAGCTCAATTTTCAATATGGTGAAAAAATTTAGCAATGAAATAGATACGACAAAGGCTCCAATTAATCCAATATATCGCAAACTGCGTGATGCCATGCATTATGCTTTACATATGAGGTTTTAATCAATGAACACCAATGATCAGTTTAGAATGATCATTTTAACTGTCAACTTGACACGTTCGCACTAAATCGTCCGTAACTTTTCATTTAGAGCTCATAATGACATGAATCCAATGCCCACGCTATGCTAGCTCAATGTTTTAAAATATGAAAAAATTTCAGACTCAAATAGATACGACAAAGCTTTCAAATAATCCAGTCTATCCCAAACTGCATGATGTCATGAATTATAATTCATTTACTAGCGTTTACTCAATGAGAACCATTGATCCGTTTAGAATGATCATTTTAGCTAGCCGATCAATTTGATATGTCAACACTAAATCTTCCGTCAATTTAGATTTACAGCTCAAAATAACCGCATCCAACGCACAGGTTAAGCTAGCTCAATTTTGTATATTGTGACAAAATTTAGGAATGAAATAGATACGAAAAAGCCTCCAGGTATTCCATTGTATCCAAACTGTGTGATGTCATGCATTATAATTCATTTATTAGCCTTTACTCATGGAGAACCATTGATCCATTTAAAATCATCGTCTTAGCTAGCCGATCAACTTGACATGTCAACACTAAATCGTCAGTCACTATAGATTTAGAGCTCATAATGACATGGATCCAACGCCTATGTTAAGAAAGCTATATTTTCTGTATTATAACAAAATTTAGGAATTAAATAGAAACGACAAAGCCCCCAAGTAATTCAATCTATCCCAAACTGCGTGATAAAATGCATTATAATTCATTTATTATCCTTTACTCAATGAGAACCATTGATCTATTTAGAATGATCATTTTAGCTAGCCGATCAACTTGACATGTCAACACTAATTCATGCATCACTTTAGATTTAGTGCTCAGAATGACGCGAATCAAACGCCCACGTTAAACTAGATCAATTTTCTATATTGTTACAAAATTTAGGAAAGAAATAGATACGACAAACGCTTCAATTAATCCAATATATCTCAAACTATGGATGCCATGCATTATGCTTCGCATATGAGGTTTTAATCAATGAGCAACAATGATCAATTAAGAATGATCATTATAACTTCCCGATCAACTTGACATGTCTGCACTAAATCGTCCATAACTTTTGATTTAGAACTCAAAATAACATGAATCCAACGCCCACGTTATGCTAGCTCAATTTTCTATAGTGTGACAAAATTTCACACTCAAATAGATATGACAAGGTCTCCAATTAATACAATCTATCCTACGCTGCGTGATTCCATGCATTATAATTCATTTACTAGCCGTTACTCAATGAGATTTATCGATCCTTTTAGAATGATCATTTTAGCTAGCCGATCAACTTGATATGTCAACACTAAATCGTTTGTCGATTTAGATTTAGAGCACAGAATGACACGAATCCAACGCCCAAGTTAAGCTAGCTCAATTTTCTATATTGTGACAAAATTTAGGAATGAAATAGATACACTAAAGCCTCCAAGCAATTCAACCTATCCCAAACTGCGTGATGCCATGCATTATGGTTCACTTATAAGCCTTCACTCAATGAGCACCAATGATCAGCTTAGAATGATCATTTGAACTGGCCATTAACTTTGACATGTCTGCACGAAATCGTCCGTAACTTTTGATTTAGAGCTCATAATGACATGAATCCAATGCCCACGTTATGCTATCTCAATTTTCTAAACTATGAAACAATTTCTTACTAAAATAGATACGACAATGCTTCCAAATTATCAAATCTATCCCAAACTGTGTGATGCCATTCATTATGCTTCACTTATAAGCCTTTACTCAATAAGCACCAAGGATCAACTTAGAATGATCATTTGAACTGGCTAATCAACTTGACATGTCCGCACTAAATCGTGCGTAACTTTTGATTTAGAGCTCATGATGACATGAATCCAACGCCCACATTATGCTAGCTCAATTTTCGAAGCTATGACACAATTTCAAACTCAAACAGATACGACAAAGCTTCCAAATAATCCAATCTATCCTAAACTGCGTGATACCATGCATTATAATTCATTTATTAGCCTTTACTCAATGAGAACCGTAGATCCGTTTAGAATGATCATTTTAGCTAGCCGACCAACTTGACATGTCAACACTAAATTGTCCGTCACTTTAGATTTAGAGCTAAGAATGACACGAATCCAACGCCCATGTTAAAGTAGCTCAATTTTCTATACTGTGAAAGAATTTAGGAATGAATTAGATAGGACTAAGGCTCCAAGTAATCTAGTATATCCCAAACTGCATGATCTCATGCATTATGGTTCACTTAAGAGGTTTTAATCAATGAGCACTAATGATCAGTTTAGAATAATCATTTTAACTGGCCGATCAACTTGACATGTCCGCATTAAATCGTGCATAACTTTTCATTTAGAGCTCAGAATGACATGAATCCAACACCCACGTTATGCTAGCTCAATTTTCTATGTTGTGACAAAATTTTAAACTCAAATTGATACGACAAAATCTCCAAGTATTCCAATCTATCCCAAACTGCACGATGCCATGCATTATGCTTTACTTATAAGCCTTTACTCAATGAGCACCAACGATGAGATTAGAATGATCATTTGAACTGGTCAATCAACTTGACATGTCCACATTAATTCGTCCCTAACTCTTGATTTACAGCTCAGAATGAAATGAATCCAACGCCCACATTATCCTTGCTCAATATTCTATAATATGACAAAATTTCAGATGCAAATAGATGCGGCAAAACCTCCAAGTAATCCAATCTATACCAAACTGTGTGATGCCATGCATTATGCTTCATGTATAAGCCTTTACTCAGTGAGCACCAATGATCAGCTTAGAATGATCATTTGAACTGGCCAACAACTTGACATGTCCACACTAAATCGGCCGCAACTTTTGATTAAAACTCACAATGACATGAATCCAAGACCCACGTTATGCTAGCTCAATTTTCTAAACTATGACAAAATTTCACACTCAAATAGATACAACAAAGCTTTCAAATAATCCAATGTATCTCAAACTGCATACAATGCATTATAATTCATTTACTAGCCGTTACTCAATGAGATTCATCGATCCTTTTAGAATGATCATTTTAGTTAGCCGATCAACTTGATGTGTCAACACTAAATTGTTTGTCGATTTAGATTTAGAGCTCAAAATGACACGAATCCAACGCCCAAGTTAAGCTAGCTCAATTTTCTATATTGTGACAAAATTTAGGAATGATATAGATACACTAAAGCCTCCAAGCAATTCAACCTATCCCAAACTTCGTGATGCCATGCATTATGCTTCACTTATAAGCCTTCACTCAATGAGCACCAATGATCAGCTTAGAATGATCATTGGAAGTGGCCAATAACTTTGACATGTCTGCACTAAATCGTCCTTAACTTTTGATTTAGAGCTCATAATGACATGAATCCAACGCCCACGTTATGCTATCTCAATTTTCTAAACTATGAAACAATTTCTTACTAAAATAGATACAACAATGCTTCCAAATTATCAAATCTATCCCAAACTGTGTGATGCCATTCATTGTGCTTCACTTATAAGCCTTTACTCAATGAGCACCAAGGATCAGCTTAGAATGATCATTTGAACTGGCCAATCAACTTGATATGTCCGCACTAAATCGTGCGTAACTTTTGATTTAGAGCTCATGATGACATGAATCCAACGCCCATGTTATGCTAGCTCAATTTTCTAAGCTATGACACAATTTCAAACTCAAACAGATACGACAAAGCTTCCAAATAATCCAATCTATCCTAAACTGCGTGATACCATGCATTATAATTCATTTATTAGCCTTTACTCAATGAGAACCGTAGATCCATTTAGAATGATCATTTTAGCTAGCCGACCAACTTGACATGTCAACACTAAATCGTCCATCACTTTAGATTTAGAGCTCAGAATGACACGAATCCAACGCCCATGTTAAAGTAGCTCAATTTTCTATACTGTGAAAGAATTTAGGAATGAATTAGATAGGACTAAGGCTCCAAGTAATCTAGTATATCCCAAACTGCATGATCTCATGCATTATGGATCACTTAGGAGGTTTTAATCAATGAGCACTAATGATCAGTTTAGAATAATCATTTTAACTGGCCGATCAACTTGACATGTCCGCACTAAATCGTGCATAACTTTTCATTTAGAGCTCAGAATGACATGAATCCAACACCCACGTTATGCTAGCTCAATTTTCTATGTTGTGACAAAAATTTTAAACTCAAATTGATACGAAAAAATCTCCAAG
>JAEVFF010000544.1:221534-245344 GCA_018901945.1 Pugionium dolabratum | reverse complement strand
ATCCAATATATCCCAAACTACGTGATGGCATGCATTATAATTCACTTATAAGCCTTTACTCAGTGCGCAACAATGACCAGCTTAGAATGATCATTTGAACTGGCCAATCAACTTGAAATGTCCACACTAAATCGTCCATAACTTTTGATTTAGATATGAAAATGACATGAATCCGACGCCCACGTTATGCTAGCTCAATTTTCTATACTATGACAAAATTTCATTCCCAAATAGATACAAAAAAGCTTCCAAATAATCCAATCTAGCCCAAACTGCGTGATGCCATGTATTATAATTCATTTACTAGCCATTACTCAATGAGAACCATCGATCCGTTTAGAATGATCATTTTAGCTAGCCGATCAATTTGATATGTCAACACTAAATTGTCCGTCAATTTAGATTTAGAGCTCAGAGTGACATGAATCCAACGCCCAAGTTAAGCTAGCTCAATTTTCTATATTGTGACACAATTTAGGAATGAAATAGATACGACAAAGCCTAAAAGTAATATAATCAATCCCATATTGCGTGATGCCATGCATTATGATTCATTTATTAGCCTTTAGTCAATGAGAACCATTGATCCGTTTAGAATGATCATTTTAGCTAGCCGATCAACTTGACATGTCAACACTTAATCGTCAGTCACATTAGATTTAGAGATCAAAATGATAGGAATCCAATGCCCATGTTAAACTAGCTCAATTTTCTATATTGTGACACAATTTAGGAATGAAATAGATACGACAAAGGCTCCAACTAATCCAATCTATCCCAAACTGCGTGATGCCATTCATTATGCTTCACTTATGAGGTTTTAATCAATGAGTACCAATTATCAGTTT
The DNA here is from genome assembly GCA_018901945.1 of Pugionium dolabratum. Lineage (NCBI taxonomy): Eukaryota > Viridiplantae > Streptophyta > Magnoliopsida > Brassicales > Brassicaceae > Pugionium > Pugionium dolabratum. Next base: position 244,496 of record JAEVFF010000544.1, on the reverse strand, counting down.
AGACTGATCAGTTTAACTGGCCGATTAACTTGACATTTCCGCACTAAAACATGCATAACTAATGATTTATAGCTCAGAATGACATGAATCCAACGCCTACGTTATAATAGCTCAAATTTCTATATTGTGACAAAATTTCAGACTCAAATAGATAGGACAAAGCTTTGAAGTAAACCAATATATCCCAAACTACCTGATGCCATGCATTATGCTTCACTTATAAGCATTTACTCAATGGGCACAATTGATCTACTTAGAATGATAATTTGAACTGGCCAATCAACTTGATATGTGCGCACTAAATCGTCCATAACTTTTGATTTAGAGCTCAGAATGACATGAATCCAACCCCCACATTATGATAGCTCAATTTTCAATGTTTTGACGTAATATCAGACTCAAATAGATACGAAAAAGTCTCCAAGTAATCCAATATATCCAAACTGCGTGATGGTATGCATTATAATTCACTTATAAGCCTTTACTCAGTGCGCACCAATGACCAGCTTAGAATGATCATTTGAACTGGCCAATCAACTTGAAATGTCCACACTAAATCGTCAATAACTTTTGATTTAGAGATGAAAATGACATGAATCCGACGCCCACGTTATGCTGGCTCAATTTTCTATACTATGACAAAATTTCATTCCCAAATAGATACAAAAAAGCTTCCAAATAATCCAATCTAGCCCAAACTGCGTGATGCCATGTATTATAATTCATTTACTAGCCATTACTCAATGAGAACCATCGATCCGTTTAGAATGATCATTTTAGCTAGCCGATCAATTTGATATGTCAACACTAAATTGTCCGTCAGTTTAGATTTATAGCTCAAAATGACATGAATCCAACGCCCAAGTTAAGCTAGCTCAATTTTCTATATTGTGACACAATTTAGGAATGAAATAGATACGACAAAGACTAAAAGTAATATAATCAATCCCACATTGCGTGATGCCATGCGTTATGATTCATTTGTTAGCCTTTAGTCAATGAGAACCATTGATCCGTTTAGAATGATCATTTTAGATAGCCGATCAACTTGACATGTCAACACTTAATCGTCCGTCACTTTAGATTTAGAGATCAAAATGACAGGAATCCAACGCCCATGTTAAGCTAGCTCAATTTTCTATATTGTGACACAATTTAGGAATGAAATAGATACAGCAAAGCCTCCAAGTAATCCAATCTATCCCAAACTGCGTGATTCCATCCATTATAATTCATTTATTAGCCTTTAGTCAATGAGAACTATTGATCCGTTTAGAATGATCATTTTAGCTAGTCGATAACCTTGACATGTCAACAGTAAATCGTCTGTCCCCTTAAATTTAGAGCTCATAATTACACGAATCCAACACCCATGTTAAACTAGATCAATTTTCTATATTGTGACAATATTTAGGAATGAAATAAATAAAAAAAATGCTTCAAGTAATCCAATATATCCCAAACTGCTTTATGCCATGCATTATGCTTCACTTATGAGGTTTTAATCAATGAGCACCAATGACCAGTTTAGAATGATCATTTTAACTGGCTGATCAACTTGACATGTCCGCACTAAAAAGTCCATAACTTGTGATTTAGAGATCAGAATGATATGAATCCAACGTCCACGTTATGCTAGCTCAATTTTCTAAACTATGAAAAAAATTTAGACTCAAATAGAAACGACAAAGGTTCCAAATAATCTAATCTATCCAAAATTGTGTGACGCCATGCATTATAATTCATTTATTAGCCTTTACTCAATGAGAACCATTGATCCGTTTAGAATGATCATTTTAGCTAGCCGATCAACTTGACATATCAATACTAAATCATCTGTCACTTTAGATTTAGAGCTCAAAATGACACGAATCCAACACCTGAGTTAAACTAGATCAATTTTCTATATTGTGACAAAATTTAGTAATGAAATAGATACGACAAAGCCTCCAAGTAATCTAATCTATCCCAAACTGTGTTATGCCATGCATTAAGTTTCACTTATTAGGATTTAATCAATGAGCACCAAGGATCAGTTTAGAATGATCTTTTTAACTTGCCGATAAACTTGACATGTCCGCACTAAATCATACATAACATTTTACTTAGACCTAAGAATTATATGAATCCAACGCCCACGTTATGCTAGCTCAGTTTTCTATATTATGAAAAAATTCAGACTCAAATAGATACGACAAAGCCTACAAGTAATCCAATCTATCCCAAACTGCGTGATACCATGGATTATGTTTCACCTATAAGCCTTTACTCAATGGGAAACAATGATGAGGTTAAAATCATCATTTGAACTGGCCAATGAACATGACATGTACGCACTAAATCGTCCGTAACTTTTGATTTAGAGCTCATAAAGACATGAATCCAACGCCCACGTTATGCTAGCTAAATTTTCAATACTATGACAAAATTTCAGACACAAATAGATACCACAAAGCTTCCAAATAATCCAATATATCACAAGCTACGTGATGCCATGCATTATAATTCATTTACTAGCCTTTACTCAATGAGAACCATCTATCCGTTTAAAATGATCATTTTAGCTAGCCGATCAATATGATATGTCAACACTAAATCGCCCGTGAATTTAGATTTAGAGGTCAGAATTACATGAATCCAACGCCCAAGTTAAGCTGGCTCAATATTTTATATTGTGACAAAATTTTGGAATGAAATAGATACGACAAAGCATCCAAGTAATCCGATCAATCCCACATTGTGTGATGCCATTCATTATGATTCATTTATTAGCCTTTAGTCAATGAGAACCATTGATCCATTTAGAATGATCACTTTAGCTAGCCGATCAACTTGACATGTCAACACTAAATCGTCCGTCAATTTAGATTTAGAGATCAAAATGATAGGAATCTAACGCCCATGTTAAGCTAGCTCAATTTTCTATATTGTGACGCAATTTAGGAATGAAATAGATATGACAAAGGCTCCAACTAATCCAATCTATCCCAAACTGCATGATGCGATTCATTATGCTTCACTTATGAGGTTTTAATCAATGAGTGCCAATGATCAGTTTAGACTGATCAGTTTAACTGGCCGATCAACTTGACATTTCCACACTAAAACGTGCATAACTAATGATTTATAGCTTAGAATGACATGAATCCAACGCCTACGTTATAATAGCTCAAATTTCTATATTGTGACAAAATTTCAGACTCAAATAGATAGGACAAAGCCTTCAAGTAAACCAATATATCCCAAACTACCTGATGCCATGCATTATGCTTAACTTATAAGCCTTTACTCAATGGGCACAATTGATCTACTAAGAATGATAATTTGAATTGGCCAATCAACTTGATATGTGCGCACTAAATCGTCCATAACTTTTGATTTAGAGCTCAGAATGACATGAATCCAACCCCCACATTATGATAGCTCAATTTTCAATGTTTTGACGTAATATCAGACTCAAATAGATACGAAAAAGTCTCCAAGTAATCCAATATATCCCAAACTACGTGATGGCATGCATTATAATTCACTTATAAGCCTTTACTCAGTGCGCACCAATGACCAGCTTAGAATGATCATTTGAACTGGCCAATCAACTTGAAATGTCCACACTAAATCGTCCATAACTTTTGATTTAGATATGAAAATGACATGAATCCGACGCCCACGTTATGCTAGCTCAATTTTCTATACTATGACAAAATTTCATTCCCAAATAGATACAAAAAAGCTTCCAAATAATCCAATCTAGCCCAAACTGCGTGATGCCATGTATTATAATTCATTTACTAGCCATTACTCAATGAGAACCATCTATCCGTTTAGAATGATCATTTTAGCTAGCCGATCAATTTGATATGTCAACACTAAATTGTCCATCAATTTAGATTTAGAGCTCAGAATGACATGAATCCAACGCCCAAGTTAAGCTAGCTCAATTTTGTATATTGTGACACAATTTAGGAATGATATAGATACGACAAAGCCTAAAAGTAATATAATCAATCCCACATTGCGTGATGCCATGCATTATGATTCATTTATTAGCCTTTAGTCAATGAGAACCATTGATCCGGTTAGAATGATCATTTTAGCTAGCCGATCAACTTGACATGTCAACACTTAATCGTCTGTCACTTTAGATTTTGAGATCAAAATGACAGGAATCCAACACCCATGTTAAGCTAGCTCAATTTTCTATATTGTGACACAATTTAGGAATGAAATAGATACAACAAAGCCTCCAAGTAATCCAATCTATCCCAAACTGCGTGATTCTATGCATTATAATTCATTTATTAGCCTTTAGTCAATGAGAACTATTAATCCGTTTAGAATGATCATTTTAGCTAGTCGATAACCTTGACATGTCAACAGTAAATCGTTTGTCCCCTTAAACTTAGAGCTCAGAATTACTCGAATCCAACACCCATGTTAAACTAGATCAATTTTCTATATTGTGACAATATTTAGGAATGAAATAAATAAAAAAATGCTTCAAGTAATCCAATATATCCCAAACTGCTTTATGCAATGCATTATGCTTCACTTATGAGGTTTTAATCAATGAGCACCAATGACCAGTTTAGAATGATCATTTTAACTGGCTGATCAACTTGACATGTCCGCACTAAATAGTCCATAACTTGTGATTTAGAGATCATAATGATATGAATCCAACGTCCACGTTATGCTAGCTCAATTTTCTAAACTATGAAAAAATTTTAGACTCAAATAGAAACGACAAAGGTTCCAAATAATCTAATCTATCCAAAATTGCGTCACGCCATGCATTATAACTCATTTATTAGCCTTTACTCAATGAGAACCATTGATCCGTTTAGAATGATCATTTTAGCTAGCCGATCAACTTGACATATCAATACTAAATCATCCGTCACTTTAGATTTAGAGCTCAAAATGACACGAATCCAACACCTGTGTTAAACTAGATCAAATTTCTATATTGTGACAAAATTTAGTAATGAAATAGATATGACAAAGCCTCCAAGTAATCTAATCTATCCCAAACTGTGTGATATTATGCATTAAGTTTCACTTATTAGGATTTAATCAATGAGCACCAAGGATCAGTTTAGAATGATCTTTTCAACTTGCCGATAAACTTGACATGTCCGCACTAAATCATACATAACATTTTACTTAGACCTAAGAATGATATGAATCCAACGCCCACGTTATGCTAGCTCAGTTTTCTATATTATGACAAAATTCAGACTCAAATAGATACGACAAAGCCTACAAGTAATCCAATCTATCCCAAACTGCGTGATACCATGGATTATGTTTCACCTATAGCCTTTACTCAATGGGAAACAATGATGAGCTTAAAATCATCATTTGAACTGGCCAATGAATATGACATGTACGCACTAAATCGTCCGTAACTTTTGATTTAGAGCTCATAAAGACATGAATCCAACGCCCACGTTATGCTAGCTAAATTTTCAATACTATGACAAAATTTCAGACACAAATCGATACCACAAAGCTTCCAAATAATCCAATCTATCACAAGCTGCGTGATGCCATGCATTATAATTCATTTACTAGCCTTTACTCAATGAGAACCATCTATCCGTTTAAAATGATCATTTTAGCTAGCCGATCAATATGATATGTCAACACTAAATCGCCCGTCAATTTAGATTTAGAGCTCAGAACTACATGAATCCAACGCCCAAGTTAAGCTGGCTCAATTTTCTATATTGTGAAAAAATTTTGGAATGAAATAGATACGACAAAGCATCCAAGTAATCCAATTAATCCCACATTTTGTGATGCCATTCATTATGATTCATTTATTAGCCTTTAGTCAATGAGAACCATTGATCCATTTAGAATGATCACTTTAGATAGCCGATCAACTTGACATGTCAACACTAAATCGTCCGTCACTTTAGATTTAGAGATCAAAATGATAGAAATCCAACGCCCATGTTAAGCTAGCTCAATTTTCTATATTGTGACACAATTTAGGAATAAAATAGATACGACAAAGGCTCCAACTAATCCAATCTATCCCAAACTGCGTGATGCCATTCATTATGCTTCACTTATGAGGTTTTAATCAATGAGTACCAATGATCAGCTTAGATTGATCAGTTTAACTGGCCGATCAACTTGACATTTCTGCACTAAAACGTGCATAACTAATGATTTATAGCTCAGAATGACATGAATACAACGCCTACGTTATAATAGCTCAAATTTCTATATTGTGACAAAATTTCAGACTCAAATAGATAGGACAAAGCCTTCAAGTAAACCAATATATCTCAAACTACCTGATGCCATGCATTATGCTTCACTTATAAGCCTTTACTCAATGGGCACAATTGATCTACTTAGAATGATAATTTGAACTGGCCAATTAACTTGATATGTGCGCACTAAATCGTCCATAACTTTTGATTTAGAGCTCAGAATGACATGAATCCATCCCCCACATTATTATAGCTCAATTTTCAATGTTTTGAGGTAATATCAGACTCAAATAGATACGAAAAAGTCTCCAAGTAATCCAATATATCCCAAACTGCGTGATGGCATGCATTATAATTCACTTATAAGCCTTTACTCAGTGCGCACAATTGACCAGCTTAGAATGATCATTTGAACTGGCCAATCAACTTGAAATGTCCACACTAAATCGTCCATAACTTTTGATTTAGAGATGAAAATGACATGAATCCGACGCCCACGTTATGCTAGCTCAATTTTCTATACTATGACAAAATTTCATTCCAAAATAGATACAAAAAAGCTTCCAAATAATCCAATCTAGCCCAAACTGCGTGATGCCATGTATTATAATTCATTTACTAGCCATTACTCAATGAGAACCATCGATCCGTTTAGAATGATCATTTTAGCTAGCCGATCAATTTGATATGTCAACACTAAATTGTCCGTCAATTTAGATTTAGAGCTCAGAATAACATGAATCCAATGCCAATTTTCTATATTGTGGACACAATTTAGGAATGAAATATATACGACAAAGTCTCCAATATATCCAAAACTACGTGATGTCATGCATTATGCTTCCTTTATCAGGTTTTAACCAATGAGCACCAATGATCAGCTTAGAATTATCATTTTAACTGGCCGATCAACTTGACATTTCCGCACTAAATCGTCTATAACTTTTTTATTTATAGCTCAGAATGACATGAATCCAACGCTCATGTTATGCTAGCTCAATTTTCTATATTATGATAAAATTGCAGAGTCAAATGGATACGACAAAGCCTCAAATTAATCCAATCTATCCCAAACTGAGTGATGCCATGCATTATGTTTCACTTATAAGCCTTTACTCAATAGCACCAATGATCAGATTAGAATGATCATTTGAACTGGCCAATCAGCTTGACATGTCAGCACTAAATCATCAGGAACTTTTGATTTACAGCTCATAATGACATGATTCCAATGCCCACGTTATGCTAGCTCAATTTTTTATATTATGACAAAATTTCAGACTCAAATAAATACGACAAAGCTTCTAAATAATCAAATCTATCCCAAATTTCGGGATGCCATGAATTATAATTCATTTATTAGCATTTACTCAATGAGAACCATCGACCCATTTAGAATGATAATTTTAGCTAGGCGATCAACTTGATATGACAACACTAAATTGTCAGACAATTTAGATTTAGAGCTCAGAATGACATGAATCCAACGTCCAAATTAAGATAGCTCAATTTTCTATATTGTGACAAAATTTAGGAATGAAATAGATACGACAAAGCCTACATGTAATCCAATGTATCCCAAACTAGGTGATGTCATGCATTATAATTCATTTATTAGCCTTTAGGCAATGAGAACTATTGATCCGTTTAAAATTATCATTTAAGCTAGCCGATCAATTTGACATGTCAACACCAAATCGTTCGTCCCTTTAGATTTAGTGCTCAGAATGACACGAATCCAACGCCCATGTTAAGCTAGCTCAATTTTCTATATTGTGACAAAATTTAGGAATGAAATATATACGACAAAGCCTCCTAGTAATCCAATCAATCCGAAACTACGTGATGCCATGCATTATAATTCATTTATTAGCCCTTTCTCAATAAAAACCATTGATCCGTTTAGAATGATCATTTTAGCTAGCCGATCAACTTGATATGTCAACACTAAATCGTCCGTCACTTAAGATTTAGAGCTCAGAATGACGCAAATCCAACGCCCAAGTCAAAACTAGCTCAATTTTCTATATTGTGACATAATTTAGGAATGAAATAGATACAACAAAGGCTCCAATTAATCCAATATATCTCAAACTGCGTGATGCCATGCATTATGCTTCCTTTATGAGGTTCTAATCAATGAGCACCAATGATCAGTTTAGAATGATAATTTTAACTGGCCGACCTACTTGACATGTCCGCACTAAATCGTCCATAACTTTTGATTTATAACTCAGAATGACATGAATCCAACGCCCATGTTATGCTAACTCAATTTTCTATATTAAGGTAAAATTGCAGAGTCAAATAGATATGCAAAGCCTCAAAGTAATGCAATCTATCCGAAACTGCGTGATGCCATGCATTATGTTTCACTTATAAGCCTTTACTCAATGAGCACCAATTATCAGCTAAGAATGCTCATTTGAACTGGCCAATCAGCTTGACATGTCAGCATTAAATCATCGGTAACTTTTCATTTAGAGCTCATAATGACATGAATCCAATACCCACGTTATGCTAGCTCAATTTTTATATTATGACAAAATTTAAGACTCAAATAGATACGACAAAGCTTCTAAATAATCAAATCTATCCCAAATTTTGGGATGCCATGCATTATATTTCATTTATTAGCCTTTACTCAGTGACAACCATCGATCCGTTTAGAATGATCATTTTAGCTACGCGATCAACTTGATATGACAACACTAAATTGTCAGCCAATTTAGATTGAGAGATCAGAATGACACAAATCCAACGCCTATGTTAAGCTAGCTCAATTTTCTATATTGTGACAAAATTTAGGTATGGAAGAGATACGACAAAGCCTCCAAGTAATCCAATCTACCCCAAACTGCGTGATGCCATGCATTATGCCTAAGTTATGAGGTTTTAATCACTGAGCACCTATGATCTGTTTAATTGGCCGATCAACTTGAGATGTCCGACAAAATCGTCTATAATCCAATATATCCTAAACTGCGTGATGTCGTGCATTAGAATTCATTTATTAGCCTTTACTCAATGAGAACCATTGATCCGTTTAAATTATCATTTCAGCTAGCCGATTAACTTGACATGTCAACACTAAATCCTCCATCCATGTTAGAGCTCATATTGATACGAATCCAACGCCCATGTTAATCTAGCTCAATTTTCTATATTGTGACAAAATTTGGGAATGAAATAGATACGACAAAGCCTCTAAGTAATCCAATCTTTCCCAAATTGCGTGATGTCTTGCATTATGCTTCACTTATGAGGTTTTAATCAATGAGCAGCATTGATCAGTTTAGAATGATCATTTTAACTTGCCGATCAGCTTGACATGTCCGCACTAAATTGTCCATAACTTTTGATTCAGAGCTCAGAATGACATGAATCCAACGCCCACATTATGCTATCTCAATTTTCTATACTGTGACGAAATTTCAGACTCAGATAGATACGACAAAGCCTCCAAGTAATCCCATCTATCCCAGCTGTGTGATGCCATGCATTATGCTTCATTTATAAGCCTTTACTCAATGAGCACCAATGATCAGCTTAGAATGATCATTTGCACTGGCCAATACACTTGACACATCCGCACTAAATCGTCCGTAACTTCTGATTTAAAGCGCATAATGACATGAATCCAACACCCACGTTATGCTAGCTCAATTTTCTATGCTATGACAATTGTTTGGACTCAAAAAGATACGACAAAGCTTCCAAATAACCAATTTATCCCAAACTGCGTGATGCCATGCATTATAATTAATTTATTAACTTTTACTCAATGAGAAACATCGATCCGTTTAGAATGATCATTTAAGCTTGCCGATCAACTTCATATGTCAACGCTAAATCGTCCGACAATTTAGATTTAGAGCTCACAATGACACGAATCCAACGACCATGGTAGTGTATCTCAATTTTCTATATTGTGACAAGACTTAGGAATGGAATAGATCGAAAAAGTATCCAAGTAATCCAATATATCCCAAACTGCGTGATGCCATGCATTATAATTTATTTATTAGCCTTTACTCAATGAGAACCATTGATTCGTTTAGAATGATCGTTTTAGCTAGCCGATCAACTTGATATGTCAACACTAAATCGTCCGTCACCTTAGATTTAGAGCTTAGAATGACACGAATCCAACGTTCATGTTAAACTAGCTTAAGTTTCTATATTTGAAAAAATTTAGGAATGAAATAGATATGACAAAGCCTTTAAGTAATCCAATCTATCCCATACTGCGAGATGCCATGCATTTTGCTTCACTTATGAGGTTTTAATCAATGAGCACCAACGATCAGTTTAGAATGATCATTTTAACTGGCTGATCCACTTGCCATGTCCTCACTAAACCGTCCATAAGTTTCGATTTAGAGTGTAGAATGACATGAATCCATCACCCACGTTATTCTAGCTCAATTTTCTATATTGTGACAAAATTTAGGAATGAAATAGATAGGACAAAGGCTCCCAGTAATCCAATATATCCCAAACTACGTGATGCCATACATTATGCTTCACTTATAAGCCTTACCTCAATGAGCACCAATGATCACCTAAGAATGATCATTTGAATTGGCCAATCAACTTGACATGTCCACACTAATTCATCCGTAACTTTTGATTTACGGCTCAAAATGACATTAATCCAACGCCCACGTTATGCTAGCTCAATTTTCTATACTATGATAAAATTTCAGATTCAAATAGATACGACAAAGCCTCCAAGTAATCCAACCTTTTCCGAACTGTGTGATACCATGCATTATAATTCATTTATTAGCCTTTACTCAATGAGAACCNTTTTGATTTAGAGCTCAGAATGACATGAATCCAACCCCCACATTATGATAGCTCAATTTTCAATGTTTTGACGTAATATCATACTCAAATAAATACAAAAAAGTCTCCAAGTAATCCAATATATCCCAAACTACGTGATGGCATGCATTATAATTCACTTATAAGCCTTTACTCTGTGCGCACCAATGACCAGCTTAGAATGATCATTTGAACTGGCCAATCAACTTGAAATGTCCACATTAAATCGTCCATAACTTTTGATTTAGAGATGAAAATGACATGAATCCGACGCCCACGTTATGCTAGCTCAATTTTCCATACTATGACAAAATTTCATTCCCAATTAGATACAAAAAAGCTTCCAAATAATCCAATCTAGCCCAAACTGCGTGATGCCATGTATTATAATTCATTTACTAGCCATTACTCAATGAGAACCATCGATCCGTTTAGAATGATCATTTTAGCTAGCCGATCAATTTGATATGTCAACACTAAATTGTCCGTCAATTTAGATTTAGAGCTCAGAGTGACATGAATCCAACGCCCAAGTTAAGCTAGCTCAATTTTCTATATTGTGACACAATTTAGGAATGAAATAGATACGACAAAGCCTAAAAGTAATATAATCAATCCCATATTGCGTGATGCCATGCATTATGATTCATTTATTAGCCTTTAGTCAATGAGAACCATTGATCCGTATAGAATGATCATTTTAGCTAGGCGATCAACTTGACATGTCAACACTTAATCGTCCGTCACTTTAGATTTAGAGATCAAAATGACAGGAATCCAACACCCATGTTAAGCTAGCTCAATTTTCTATATTGTGACACAATTTAGGAATGAAATAGATACAACAAAGCCTCCAAGTAATCCAATCTATCTCAAACTGCGTGATTCCATGCATTATAATTCATTTATTTGCCTTTAGTCAATTAGAACTATTGATCCGTTTAGAATGATCATTTTAGCTAGTCGATAACCTTGACATTTCAACACTAAATCGTCTGTCCCCTTAAATTTAGAGCTCAGAATGACACGAATCCAACACCCATGTTAAACTAGATCAATTTTCTATATTGTGACAATATTTAGGAATGAAATAAATAAAAAAAATGCTTCAAGTAATCCAATATATCCCAAACTGCTTTATGCCATGCATTATGCTTCACTTATGAGGTTTTAATCAATGGGCACCAATGACCAGTTTAGAATGATTATTTTAACTGGCTGATCAACTTGACATGTCCGAACTAAATCGTCCATAACTTGTGATTTAGAGATCAGAATGATATGAATCCAACGTCCACGTTATGCTAGCTCAATTTTCTAAACTATGAAAATTTTTCAGACTCAAATAGAAACGACAAAGGTTCCAAATAATCTAAGCTATCCAAAATTGTGTGACGCCATGCATTATAATTCGTTTATTAGCCTTTACTCAATGAGAACCATTGATCCGTTTAGAATGATCATTTTAGCTAGCCGATCAACTTGACATATCAATACTAAATCATCCGTCACTTTAGATTTAGAGCTCAAAATGACACGAATCCAACACATGTGTTAAACTAGATCAATTTTATATATTGTGACAAAATTAAGTAATGAAATAGATATGACAAAGCCTCCAAGTAATCTAATCTATCCCAAACTGTGTGATGCCATGCATTAAGTTTCACTTATTAGGATTTAATCAATGAGCACCAAGGATCAGTTTAGAATGATCTTTTTAACTTGCCGATAAACTTGACATGTACGCACTAAATCATACATAACATTTCACTTAGACCTAAAAATGATATGAATCCAACGCCCACGTTATGCTAGCTCAGTTTTCTATATTATGACAAAATTCAGACTCAAATAGATACGACAAAGCCTACAAGTAATCCAATCTATCCCAAACAGCGTGATACCATGGACTATGTTTCACCTATAAGCCTTTACTCAATGGGAAACAATGATGAGCTTAAAATCATCATTTGAACTGGCCAATGAACATGACATGTACGCACTAAATCGTCCGTAACTTTTGATTTAGATCTCATAAAGACATGAATCCAACGCCCACGTTATGCTACCTAAATTTTCAATACTATGGCAAAATTTCAGACACAAATAGATACCACAAAGCTTCCAAATAATCCAATATATCACAAGCTGCGTGATGCCATGCATTATAATTCATTTACTAGCCTTTACTCAATGAGAACCATCTATCCGTTTAAAATGATCATTTTAGCTAGCCGATCAATATGATATGTCAACACTAAATCGCCCGTCAATTTAGATTTAGAGCTCAGAATTACATGAATCCAACGCCCAAGTTAAGCTGGCTCAATTTTCTATATTGTGACCAAATTTTGGAATGAAATAGATACGAGAAAGCATCCAAGTAATCCAATCAATCCCACATTGTGTGATGCCATTCATTATGATTCATTTTTTAGCCTTTAGTCAATGAGAACCATTGATCCATTTAGAGTGATCACTTTAACTAGCCGATCAACTTGACATGTCAACACTAAATCGTCAGTCACTTTAGATTTAGAGATCAAAATGATAGGAATCCAACGCCCATGTTAAGCTAGCTCAATTTTCTATATTGTGACACAATTTAGGAAAGAAATAGATACGACAAAGGCTCCAACTAATCCAATCTATCCCAAACTGCGTGATGCCATTCATTATGCTTCACTTATGAGGTTTTAATCAATGAGTACCAATGATCAGTTTAGACGATCAGTTTAACTGGCCGATCAACTTGACATTTCTGCACTAAAACGTGCATAACTAATGATTTATAGCTCAGAATGACATGAATCTAACGCCTACGTTATAATAGCTCAAATTTCTATATTGTGACAAAATTTCAGACTCAAATTGATAGGACAAAGCCTTCAAGTAAACCAATATATCCCAAACTACCTGATGCCATGCATTATGCTTCACTTATAAGCCTTTACTCAATGGGCACAATTGATCTACTTAGAATGATTATTTGAACTGGCCAATCAACTTGATATGTGCGCACTAAATCGTCCATAACTTTTGATTTAGAGCTCAGAATGACATGAATCCAACCCCCACATTATGATAGCTCAATTTTCAATGTTTTGACGTAATATCAGACTCAAATAGATACGAAAAAGTCTCCAAATAATCCAATATATCCCAAACTGCGTGATGGCATGCATTATAATTCACTTATAAGCCTTTACTCAGTGCGCACCAATGACCAGCTTAGAATGATCATTTGAACTGGCCAATCAACTTAAAATGTCCACACTAAATCGTCCATAACTTTTGATTTAGAGATGAAAATGACATGAATCCGATGCCCACGTTATGCTAGCTCAATTTTCTATACTATGACAAAATTTCATTCCCAAATAGATACAAAAAAGCTTCCAAATAATCCAATCTAGCCCAAACTGCGTGATGCCATGTATTATAATTCATTTACTAGCCATTACTCAATGAGAACCATCGATCCGTTTAGAATGATCATTTTTGCTAGCCGATCAATTTGATATGTCAACACTAAATTGTCCGTCAATTTAGATTTAGAGCTCAAAATGACATGAATCCAACACCCAAGTTAAGCTAGCTCAATTTTCTATATTGTGACACAATTTAGGAATGAAATAGATACGACAAAGCCTAAAAGTAATATAATCAATCCCGCATTGCGTGATGCCATGCGTTATGATTCATTTATTAGCCTTTAGTCAATGAGAACCATTGATCCGTTTAGAATGATCATTTTAGCTAGCCGATCAACTTGACATGTCAACACTTAATCGTCCGTCACTTTAGATTTAGAGATTAAAATGACAGGAATCCAACGCCCATGTTAAGCTAGCTCAATTTTCTATATTGTGACACAATTTAGGAATGAAATAGATACAGCAAAGCCTCCAAGTAATCCAATCTATCCCAAACTGCGTGATTCCATGCATTATAATTCATTTATTAGCCTTTAGTCAATGAGAACTATTGATCCGTTTAGAATGATCATTTTAGCAAGTCGATAACCTTGACATGTCAACAGTAAATCGTCTGTCCCCTTAAATTTAGAGCTCAGAATTACACGAATCCAACACCCATGTTAAACTAGATCAATTTTCTATATTGTGACAATATTTAGGAATGAAATAAATAAAAAAAAATGCTTCAAGTAATCCAATATATCCCAAACTGCTTTATGCCATGCATTATGCTTCACTTATGAGGTTTTAATCAATGAGCACCAATGACCAGTTTAGAATGATCATTTTAACTGGCTGATCAACTTGACATGTCCGCACTAAATAGTCCATAACTTGTGATTTAGAGATCAGAATGATATGAATCCAACGTCCACGTTATGCTAGCTCAATTTTCTAAACTATGAAAAAACTTTAGACTCAAATAGAAACGACAAAGGTTCCAAATAATCTAATCTATCCAAAATTGCGTGACGCCACGCATTATAATTCATTTATTAGCCTTTACTCAATGAGAACCATTGATCCGTTTAGAATGATCATTTTAGCTAGCTGATCAACTTGACATATCAATACTAAATCATCCATCACTTTAGATTTAGAGCTCAAAATGACACGAATCCAACACCTGAGTTAAACTAGATCAATTTTCTATATTGTGACAAAATTTAGTAATGAAATAGATATGACAAAGCCTCCAAGTAATCTAATCTATCCCAAACTGTGTGATGCCATGCATTAAGTTTCACTTATTAGGATTTAATCAATGAGCACCAAGGATCAGTTTAGAATAATCTTTTTAACTTGCAGATAAACTTGACATGTCAGCACTAAATCATACATAACATTTTACTTAGACCTAAGAATGATATGAATCCAACGCCCACGTTATGCTAGCTCAGTTTTCTATATTGACAAAATTCAGACTCAAATAGATACGACAAAGCCTACAAGTAATCCAATCTATCCCAAACTGCGTGATACCATGGATTATGTTTCACCTATAAGCCTTTACTCAATGGGAAACAATGATGAGCTTAAAATCATCATTTGAACTGGCCAATGAACATGATATGTATGCACTAAATCGTCCGTAACTTTTGATTTAGAGCTCATAAAGACATGAATCCAACGCCCACGTTATGCTAGCTAAATTTTAATTACTATGACAAAATTTTAGACACAAATAGATACCACAAAGCTTCCAAATAATCCAATCTATCACAAGCTGCGTGATGCCATGTATTATAATTCATTTACTAGCCTTTACTCAATGAGAACAATCTATCCGTTTAAAATGATCATTTTAGCTAGCCGATCAATATGATATGTCAACACTAAATCTCCCGTCAATTTAGATTTAGAGCTCAGAATTACATGAATCCAACGCCCAAGTTAAGCTGGCTCAATTTTCTAAATTGTGAGAAAATTTTGGAATGAAATAGATACGACAAAGCATCCAAGTAATCCAATCAATCCCATATTGTGTGATGCCATTCATTATGATTCATTTATTAGCCTTTAGTCAATGAGAACCATTGATCCATTTAGAATGATCACTTTAGCTAGCCGATCAACTTGACATGTCAACACTAAATCGTCCGTCACTTTAGATTTAGAGATCAAAATGATAGGAATCCAACGCCCATGTTAAGCTAGCTCAATTTTCTATATTGTGACACAATTTAGGAATGAAATAGATTCGACAAAGGCTCCAACTAATCCAATCTATCCCAAACTGCGTGATGCCATTCATTATGCTTCACTTATGAGGTTTTAATCAATGAGTACCAATGATCAGCTTAGATTGATCAGTTTAATTGGCCGATCAACTTGACATTTCCGCACTAAAACGTGCATAACTAATGATTTATAGCTCAGAATGACATGAATCCAACGCCTACGTTATAATAGCTCAAATTTCTATACTGTGACAAAATTTCAGACTCAAATAGATAGGACAAAGTTTTCAAGTAAACCAATATATCCCAAACTACCTGATGCCATGCATTATGCTTCACTTATAAGCCTTTACTCAATGGGCACAATTGATCTACTTAGAATGATAATTTGAACTGGCCAATCAACTTGATATGTGCGCACTAAATCATCCATAACTTTTGATTTAGAGCTCAGAATGACATGAATCCAACACCCACATTATGATAGCTCAATTTTCAATGTTTTGACGTAATATCAGACTCAATGAGATACGAAAAAGTCTCCAAGTAATCCAATATATCCCAAACTGCGTGATGGCATGCATTATAATTCACTTATAAGCCTTTACTCAGTGCGCACCAAGGACCAGCTTAGAATGATCATTTGAACTGGCCAATCAACTTGAAGTGTCCACACTAAATCGTCCATAACTTTTGATTTAGAGATGAAAATGACATGAATCCGACTCTGATGAGGACATCAGGTAGTACATCCAGCCAGGAGACCAGACTGGCCGACCAGGAAGCTTGTCCGAGACAGCAGGACCATCCGGCGCGCCTGCCGGACCAGACAGTACCGCCGGACCCTCGTCCTATAGGACCAGACCGGTCAACATTGCCGGCGGAGAGGCCCAAGCTTCCGGCACACTTGGTGGGGACGTGAATGACACCGCCGGTTCCCCTGATGACACCGCCGACTCCGGGATCAACTTGGCCGGTCCTGAAGTCATTCCGGCCAGTACCACGCACAATCCAGCCGGTACAGGCGATCCAGCCGAGTACACGCGCACTTCCACTTCTACACAAGAGGACTCGGACCAAATGAGCTACCAGCTCCAGGACATGCACTTAGAGGAAGTCTCAACACCAGTAGTACCTCAAGGAGCAATGAAAAGAAGCAGATCAAGGGCGCTCTTTCACAAATTCAGCCTATGGGTCAACAAGCTTCTAGAAGAAGATCGACTAAGGACAATGGGCCAAAAATACAAGGAAGAGTCCAATAGCTTCTCAACAACACAAGGGACATCAGAGACTTGGGCTTTAGTGGCAAGAGATGTCAAGGCCCAGAGATTTGTAACCCTACTCCAAGTCGAAGACTAGGAGCAAGGCGCGTGCATGCCACAAGGACGGCCACCTCCCATTTCTTGGCCGTGAGGTGAGTTAAGGTAAGTTTACATTCGAATATATGCCTCTTTCTGTTTTGCAGGGTAGGATCTAGTTGCGTTACATTTTTGAGTCAAAAACATTTTAGGAATAGGTCCTTTTTCGGTTATGCACTTTTGTATCTTTTCCTTTTGTGCACTTTTGTAAACTTTCCTTTTTTCTTTATTTGTGTCGACCCTAGAAGGTCAAGCTGTCGAGCATATTAATAAGGCTCCTTCCAGCATTGTAGTTCGAAAACCTTTTTGATTATTAATAAAGTAGAACTTTTTCCCTACGAGCTTTCTCTCAAGAGAGACTTGTGCGCTTAGCACCTAGTTGAGACCAGCCCTCCTAGCTCTAAGTTTGTGATTTATCACGAGGTTCATCACCCCTCGTGTGGTTCACTTCACCCTTCCATCTTTTACCAACCAGAAAACCCCCTTCCAGAAGCCTAAGGTTGAGTTTCTCACCTAATCTTCTACAAACAGCCCACGCGCATACATCCTTGAATCAAGGCTTGTATCATTTTGGTATCAGAGCTTAAAAGCTCCTAAACCAGGTTGTTTCTATCCTTTTGCTTGTTTTGTTTTGTGTTCTTGCATTAGTTTAAGTCGCATTCAAGAAAAACCAAAAAAAAATAACCTCAAACTCCAAATCGAGTGCATCTAGCCTCCTACGCGTATCACTAGGGTTTAGATTCACTTTTTGCATTGCATTCACGTTTTCCTTTTTGTTTAATTCATATTTCCATTAGTTTTAAGTTAAATTAAAAAGAAAACAAAAAGAAAAGAAAAGAAAATAGGAAAATACACAAAAGAATTCGAATTGGACAGCTAGCACAAGTTGTCTAGGAAGTTTCCTTTTTTCGAATTTCCTTTCCTTAAGATTTTCCTTTTTGCATTTTTTTCAAATCCCATATAAAAAGAAACTCTCCTAATAATTTAGGAGCACCCTAATTATCTTCTTTTTTGTAGCACACCATGGGAGAAGAGAATAGAGACGCAGCTGAAGCCATGATGGCCATGTTCACCACACTCCAAACACAACTCGCATCCATAGGCGAGAGGTTGGAGCGCGTGGGGAGACCAGTAAGATTCCAAGCCATAAGGCACGTGAGAGCTGAGCAAGACCGTCCTGAGGGTCCTGAGTACCTTAGGACACGGCACGAACAGGAGGAACCCCAGCCACATGGAGATGAGGACACACAACCTCATAACTATCACCATAGGCCGAGAGGACCTCCACGGCAACCAGAGGCAGAAGATGATGGCTTTGAGCCATATGGTCTTCACCAGAGACCAAGAATGCCTCCTAGGCGTCATGAGGATGGAGATGAACACACCTATAACCGGGTAATTCATCCTGATGTTAAACTAACTCCTCCAACTTTTGCAGGAAAAGAAGACCCCGAGGCTTACCTAGATTGGGAGAAGCGAATGGATCATATCTTTGATCACTACAACCAACCAGGACCTAGGAGAGTCTCAATGGCAGTAGCACAACTCACTGACAATGCCCTCATCTGGTGGGATCGTGAGGTATCTGACAGAAGGAGGAAGAGAATGAGGCCCGTAGACTCATGGGTCGACATGAAAGACCTCATGCGACAAAGGTATGTTCCCCCTTACTTTCATAGGGATTTGCAACGACGTTTTCGTACTCTTAAGCAGGGTACCAGATCAGTAGAAGAGTACTATGAAGAGTTCGAGAAGTTAAGGAACAGATTGGAGCTCAATGATGATGAAGAAGCATTGATGGCACAATTCTTGGATGGACTCCAAGAAAGGATCAACTGCAAGGTGGAAAGGCAAATCTACAACGACTTCAAAGACTTGTTCCACCTATCTGTGCAAGCTGAGCAGCACATCAAACGTAAGAGCCAAGACATCCGCAGCAAGCTTAAGACACCTTGGGCACCAAGCAACATGCCCAAGCCCATAGACAAAGGCAACAGTATAGAGATCGAGTCAAGGTTCAAGAGCAAGCTTCCTGAACCCACCCGTGACCAGAGAGAGCCTGGTAAGTCTTCTAACCCTCAAAGATCACGTGACATAACTTGTTTCAAGTGTAGGGGACGTGGACACATCTCAAGGGAGTGCCCAAACAACCGAGTCATGCTGATTACGGAGGAAGAAGAATATGAGTCCCAAGATGAAGAGGACAATGAACCAGAAGGAGAGTACGGTGACATTGAGTACCCTGATGTGGGGGAAGTGCTGGTCACTAGACGTATCCTCAGTGCAATGTTGGATCCTTCAGAGACCATCCAAAGGGAGAACGTCTTCCACAGCCGTTGCACCATCAAAGGAAAGGTATGTAACCTCATCATAGATGGTGGTTCTTGCACTAACGTTGCTAGTGCGTATATGGTTGATAAGCTCGGTCTAGAGAGGACACGGCATCCTCGACCATATAGACTGAGATGGCTTGATGACAAAGTGGAGCTCAAGATTCATGAGCAAGTCACTGTGCCATTCAGTGTAGGCAAGTACCAAGACCAGTCGTGTGCGACGTGGTGCCCATGCAAGCTGGCCATCTTCTACTAGGAAGACCATGGCAGTTTGACAAAGAGACCAGGCATGATGGCCGAACCAATCTATACACCTTTGTGCATGACAAGAGAAAGGTCAGCCTAGCTCCTCTTACACCTGCCCAAGTACATGAGCTACAACTCCAAATGAGTAAGGAAAAGAAACTTGTCAAGTCTAACTTTCTTATTCAACCTAGTCATGTCCAGAGAGCTTTGGCCTCGAAGGACTTAATGTTACTAATGGTTTTCAAGGAAGTGTTGAGTATAGAACAGGGACAGGTAGAGCTACCTCATGAAGTAGCAACGCTCCTCAACAAATTCCAGGATGTATTTTCCAGAGGAGATACCAGCAGGCTTGCCTCCTTTACGTGGCATAGAACATCAGATTGATCTAGTGCCCGGAGCAGCCCTGCCCAACCGGCCAGCCTACCGGATGAGTCCAGAGGAGTCCAAAGAGCTTGAGAAGCAAGTCAAGGAGCTCCTGGAGAAGGGATATGTTCGAGAGAGCCTCAGTCCATTTGCTGTACCAGTGCTACTAGTGCCCAAGAAGGATGGGACTTGGCGCATGTGCGTGGACTGCCGAGCAATCAACAACATCACAGTAAAGTATAGGCATCCAATACCACGACTGGATGACATGCTAGATGAGCTGAGTGGAGCCACGGTCTTCTCCAAGATAGACCTTAAAAGTGGATACCACCAGGTAAGAATGAAGGAAGGTGATGAGTGGAAGACTGCTTTCAAGACAAAGCAAGGACTCTACGAGTGGACAGTCATGCCATTTGGCTTGACTAATGCCCCAAGCACCTTCATGCGCCTTATGAACCAAGTCCTTAGGGCGTACATCAGTAAGTTTGTGGTAGTTTATTTTGATGACATACTTGTTTATAGTAAGTGCCTACGGGAACACCTCACACATCTTGAGATGGTCCTTAAAAACCTTCGACAAGAAGAGCTTTATGCCAATCTCAAGAAGTGCACCTTTTGTACTGATAAGCTTGTCTTTTTAGGTTTTGTTGTGAGTTTACAGGGCCTACAGGTTGATGAGGAGAAGATTCGAGCCATACAAGAATGGCCAACACCAGGAAACATCAGCCAAGTAAGGAGCTTCCACGGACTTGCCAGCTTCTATAGGAGATTCGTGCCCAACTTCAGCAGTATTGCCTCACCATTGACGGCAGTAGTGAAGAAGAACGTGGGATTCAGCTGGGGAGAAGCTCGGGAGAAGGCATTCCAGGCCTTGAAGGACAGCCTTACACATGCACCAGTGCTAGTCCTGCCCGACTTCAACAAGACGTTTGAAATGGAGTGTGATGCCTTTGGAATAGGCATAGGAGCAGTGCTAACCCAAGGAGGGAGACCAGTGGCATACTTCAGTGAGAAGCTAGGTGGTGGCTCACTGAACTACCCCACTTATGACAAGGAGCTTTATGCCCTTGTCCGAGCATTGGAGACTTGGCAGCATTACTTGCTGTCCAAGGAGTTTGTGATCCCCACTGATCACGAGACTCTCAAACACCTCAGAGGGCAAACCAATCTCAAGAGGAGACATGCCAGGTGGATGGAGTTCATAGAAACCTTCCCGTACATCATCAAGTACAAGAAGGGGAAAGACAATGTGGTAGCCGATGCACTATCAAGGAGGTTTGCCTTGATATCAACCATGGAGGCCAAGGTCCTAGGATTCGAGCACATCAAGGATCTATACAAGGATGATCCTGACCTTGCTGAGAGCTACAAGGAGTGTAGCACAGGAAGTCATGGCAAATTCTACATCCATGAGGGATTCTTGTTCCGAGAAAGAAGGCTGTGCATACCACAGGGATCACTAAGGGAGCTTATCATCCGAGAAGCTCATGGAGGAGGACTCATGGGCCACTTTTGTGTCGACAAGACTCTAGCAGTGGTCAAGGAGCACTTCTACTGGCCACACATCAAGAGGACAGTAGAAGCACATTGTGCAAGATGCATTACTTGCAAGAAGGCAAAGTCCCGAGTGCAACCTCACGGTTTGTATCTCCCACTGCCCATACCAACACATCCATGGGTGGACATCTCGATGGATTTTGTTCTAGGTCTGCCCAAGATCAACCACAAAGATGCCATCTTTGTAGTGGTGGACAGATTCTCCAAGATGGCACATTTCATCCCATGTGCCAATGTCAATGATGCCACACAAACAGCTGAGCTGTTTTTCAGGGAGATAGTATGGCTTCATGGAGTGCCAAGGACCATCGTATCAGATAGGGACACCAAGTTCCTCAGCCATTTCTGCAGGACCCTTTGGAGAAAGCTAGGCACGAAGCTACTCT
>JAEVFF010000544.1:179800-201986 GCA_018901945.1 Pugionium dolabratum | reverse complement strand
TTAGGGCGTACATCAGTAAGTTCGTAGTAGTTTACTTTGATGACATTTTGGTTTATAGTAAGTGCCCTACGGAACACCTCACACATCTTGAGATGGTACTTAAAACCCTTCGACAAGAAGAGCTTTATGCCAATCTCAAGAAGTGCATCTTTTGTACTGATAAACTTGTCTTTTTAGGTTTTGTTGTAAGTTCACAGGGCCTACAGGTTGATGAAGAGAAGATTCGAGCCATACAAGAATGGCCAACACCAGGCAACATCAGCCAAGTAAGGAGCTTCCACGGACTGGCCAGCTTCTATAGGAGATTCGTGCCCAACTTCAGCAGTATTGCCTCACCACTGACGGCAGTAGTGAAGAAGAACGTGGGATTCAGCTGGGGAGAAGCTCAGGAGAAGGCATTCCAGGCCTTGAAGGACAGCCTTACACACGCACCAGTGCTAGTCCTTCCCGACTTCAACAAGACGTTTGAAGTGGAGTGTGATGCTTCTGAAATAGGCATAGGAGCAGTGCTAACTCAAGGAGGGAGACCAGTGGCATACTTCAGTGAGAAGCTAGGTGGTGCCTCACTGAACTACCCCACTTCTGACAAGGAGCTCTATGCCCTTGTCCGAGCATTGGAGACTTGGCAGCATTACTTGCTGTCCAAGGAGTTTGTGATCCACACTGATCACGAGACTCTCAAACACCTCAGAGGGCAAACCAATCTCAAAAGGAGACATGCCAGGTGGATGGAGTTCATAGAAACCTTCCCGTACATCATAAAGTACAAGAAGGGCAAAGACAATGTGGTAGCCGATGCACTATCAAGGAGGTTTGCCTTGATATCAACCATGGAGGCAAAGGTCCTAGGATTCGAGCACATCAATGATCTATACAAGGATGATCCTGACCTTGCTGAGAGCTACAAGGAGTGTAGCACAGGGAGTCATGGCAAATTCTACATCCATGAGGGATTCTTGGTCCGAGAAAGAAGGCTGTGCATACCACAAGGATCACTAAGGGAGCTTATCATCCGAGAAGCTCATGGAGGAGGACTCATGGGCCACTTTTGTGTCGACAAGACTCTAGCAGTGGTCAAGGAGCACTTCTACTGGCCACACATCAAGAGGACAGTAGAAGCTCATTGTGCAAGATGCATCACCTGCAAGAAGGCAAAAGTCCCGAGTGCAACCTCACGGGTTGTATCTCCCACTACCCATACCTACACATCCATGGGTGGACATCTCAATGGACTTTGTTCTAGGTCTGCCCAAGATCAACCACAAAGATGCAATCTTTGTAGTGGTGAACAGATTCTCCAAGATGGCACACTTCATTCCATGTGCCAATGTCAATGATGCCACACAAACAGCTGAGCTGTTCTTCAGGGAGATAGTACGGCTTCATGGAGTGCCAACGACCATCGTATCAGATAGGGACACCAAGTTCCTCAGCCATTTCTGGAGGACCCTTTGGAGAAAACTAGGCACGAAGCTACTCTTCTCAACCACTTGCCATCCTCAAACCGATGGCCAAACTGAGGTTGTCAACAGGACCCTATCAACTCTTCTCAGAACAACACTAGGGAAGAACCTAAAGACTTGGGTGGAGTGCCTGCCATTCATTGAGTTTGCCTACAACCGAGCCGTGCACTCAGCAACCAAGAAGACACCATTTGAAGTGGTATACGGCTTCAACCCTCTCCCCCCATTGGAGCAAACACCACTGCCACCAGCTGAGATGACCAACCTCAACGGAGCATCCAAAGCAGAGTTCATAAGGAGGTTACACCAGAAGGTAGCAGAAAACTTGGAAAAGAGGACCGGACAGTACGTGACTCATGCCAACAAAGGAAGAAAGGAGGTGATCTTTCAACCAGGCGATTGGGTGTGGCTACACCTACGGCAGGAGAGGTCCCCAAACCTAAGGAGTTCCAAGCTAGCACCAAGAGGAGATGGACCATTCAGAGTGCTCGAGAGGATCAACAACAACGCCTACCGGATCGAGCTGCCAGGTGAGTTTAATGTGTCCAATACGTTTAATGTCACTGACTTGGCCCCTTTCCATGCAGATGATCCAGTTTTGAGGACAAAACCTACTGAAGAGGGAGGGAATGATGAGGACATCAGGTCGTACATCCAGCCAGGAGACCAGACTGGCCGACCAGAAAGCTTGCCCGAGACAGCAGGACCATCCGGCGCGCCTGCCGGACCAGACAGTACCGCCGGACCCTCGTCCTATAGGACCAGACCGGTCAACATTGCCGGCGGAGAGGCTCAAGCTTCTGGCACACTTGGTGGGGATGTGGATAACACCGCCGGTCCCCCTGATGACACCGCCGACTCCGGGATCAACTTGGCCGGTCCTGAAGTCATTCCGGCCAGTACCGCGCACAGTCCAGCCGGTACAGGCGATCCAGCCGGTACAGGCGATCCAGCCGAGTACACGCGCACTTCCACTTCTACACAAGAGGACTCGGACCAAATGAGCTACCAGCTCCAGGACATGCACTTAGAGGAAATCTCAACACCAGTAGTACCTCAAGGAGCAATGACAAGAAGCAGATCAAGGGCGCTCTTCCACAAATTCAGCCTATGGGTCAACAAGCTTCTAGAAGAAGATCGACTAAGGACAATGGGCCAAAAATGCAAGGAAGAGTCCAATGGCTTCTCAACAACACAAGGGACATCAGAGACTTGGGCTTTAGTGGCAAGAGAGGTCAGGGCCCAAAGAATTTTAACCCTACTCCAAGTCGAAGACTAGGAGCAAGGCGCGTGCATGCCACAAGGACGGCCACCTTCCATTTCTTGGCCGTGAGGTGAGTTAAGGTAATTTTACATTCGAATATATGCCTCTTTCTGTTTTGCAGGGTAGGATCTAGTTGCTTTACATTTTTGAGTCAAGAACATTTTAGGAATAGATCCTTTTTCGGTTATGCACTTTTGTATCTTTTCCTTTGTGCACTTTTGTAAACTTTCCTTTTTCTTTATTTGTGTCGACCCTAGAAGGTCAAGCTGTCGAGCATATTATAAGGCTCCTTCCAGCATTGTAGTTCGACAACCTTTTTGCTAATTAATAAAGATCGAATTTTCTTTACAAGTTATTCTCTCAAAGAAGCTTGTGCGCTTAGAACCTAGTTGAGACCAGCCCTCCTAACTCTAAGTTTGTGATTTATCACGAGGTTCATCACCCCTCGTGTGGTTCACTTCACCCTTCCATCGTTTACCAACCAGAGAACCCCTATCCAGAAGCCTAAGGTTGAGTTTCTCACCTAATCTTCTACAAACAGCCCACGCGCATACATCCTTGAATCAAGGCTTGTATCAGACGCCCACGTTATGCTAGCTCAATTTTCTATACTATGACAAAATTTCATTCCCAAATAGTTACAAAAAAGCTTCCAAATAATCCAATCTAGCCCAAACTGCGTGATGCCATGTATTATAATTCATTTACTAGCCATTACTATATGAGAACCATCGATCCGTTTAGAATGATCATTTTAGCTAGCCGATCAATTTGATATGTCAACACCAAATTGTCCGTCAATTTAGATTTAGATCTCAGAATGACATGAATCCAACGCCCAAGTTAAGCTAGCTCAATTTTCTATATTGTGACACAATTTAGGAATGAAATAGATACGACAAAGCCTAAAAGTAAAATAATCAATCCCACATTGCGTGATGCCATGCATTATGATTCATTTATTAGCCTTTAGTCAATGAGAACCATTGATCCGGTTAGAATGATCATTTTAGCTAGCCGATCAACTTGACATGTCAACACTTAATCGTCTGTCACTTTAGATTTTGAGATCAAAATGACAGGAATCCAACACCCATGTTAAGCTAGCTCAATTTTCTATATTGTGACACAATTTAGGAATGAAATAGATACAACAAAGCCTCCAAGTAATCCAATCTATCCCAAACTGCGTGATTCCATGCATTATAATTCATTTATTAGCCTTTAGTCAATGAGAACTATTAATCCGTTTAGAATGATCATTTTAGCTAGTCGATAACATTGACATGTCAACAGTAAATCGTCTGCCCCCTTAAATTTAGAGCTCAGAATTACACAAATCCAACACCCATGTTAAACTAGATCAATTTTCTATATTGTGACAATATTTAGGAATGAAATAAATAAAAAAATGCTTCAAGTAATCCAATATATCCCAAACTGCTTTATGCAATGCATTATGCTTCACTTATGAGGTTTTAATCAATGAGCACCAATGACCAGTTTAGAATGATCATTTTAACTGGCTGATCAACTTGACATGTCCGCACTAAATAGTCCATAACTTGTGATTTAGAGATCATAATGATATGAATCCAACGTCCACGTTATGCTAGCTCAATTTTCTAAATTTTGAAAAAATTTTAGACTCAAATAGAAACGACAAAGTTTCCAAATAATCTAATCTATCCAAAATTGCGTCACGCCATGCATTATAATTCATTTATTAGCCTTTACTCAATGAGAACCATTGATCCGTTTAGAATGATCATTTTAGCTTGCCGATCAACTTGACATATCAATACTAAATCATCCGTCACTTTAGATTTAGAGCTCAAAATGACACGAATCCAACACCTGTGTTAAACTAGATCAATTTTCTATATTGTGACCAAATTTAGTAATGAAATAGATATGACAAAGCCTCCAAGTAATCTAATCTATCCCAAACTGTGTGATACCATGCATTAAGTTTCACTTATTAGGATTTAATCAATGAGCACCAAGGATCAGTTTAGAATGATCTTTTTAACTTGCCGATAAACTTGACATGTCCGCACTAAATCATACATAACATTTTACTTAGACCTAAGAATGATATGAATCCAACGCCCACGTTATGCTAGCTCAGTTTTCTATATTATGACAAAATTCAGACTCAAATAGATACGACAAAGCCTACAAGTAATCCAATCTATCCCAAACTGCGTGATACCATGGATTATGTTTCACCTATAAGCCTTTACTCAACGGGAAACAATGATGAGCTTAAAATCATCATTTGAACTGGCCAATGAACATGACATGTACGCACTAAATCGTCCGTAACTTTTGATTTAGAGCTCATAAAGACATGAATCTGACGCCCACGTTATGCTAGCTAAATTTTCAATACTATGACAAAATTTCAGACACAAATCGATACCACAAAGCTTCCAAATAATCCAATCTATCACAAGCTGCGTGATGCCATGCATTATAATTCATTTACTAGCCTTTACTCAATGAAAACCATCTATCCGTTTAAAATGATCATTTTAGCTAGCCGATCAATATGATATGTGAACACTAAATTGCCCGTCAATTTAGATTTAGAGCTCAGAATTACATGAATCCAACGCCCAAGTTAAGCTGGCTCAATTTTCTATATTGCGAAAAAATTTTGGAATGAAATAGATACGACAAAGCGTCCAAGTAATCCAATCAATCCCACATTGTGTGATGCCATTCATTATGATTCATTTATTAGCCTTTAGTCAATGAGAACCATTGATCCATTTAGAATGATCACTTTAGCTAGCCGATCAACTTGACATGTCAACACTAAATCGTCCGTCACTTTAGATTTAGAGATCAAAATGATAGGAATCCAACGCCCATGTTAAGCTAGCTCAATTTTCTATATTGTGACACAATTTAGGAATGAAATACATACGACAAAGGCTCCAACTAATCCAATCTATCCCAAACTGCATGATGCCATTCATTATGCTTCACTTATGAGGTTTTAATCAATGAATACCAGTGATCAGTTTAGACTGATCAGTTTAACTGGCCGATCAACTTGACATTTTCGCACTAAAACGTGCATAACTAATGATTTATAGCTCAGAATGACATGAATCCAACGCCTACGTTATAATAGCTCAAATTTCTATATTGTGACAAAATTTCAGACTCAAATAGATAGGACAAAGCCTTCAAGTAAACCAGTATATCCCAAACTACCTGATGCCATGCATTATGCTTCACTTATAAGCCTTTACTCAATGGGCACAATTGATCTACTTAGAATGATAATTTGAACTGGCCAATCAACTTGATATGTGCGCACTAAATCGTCCATAACTTTTTATTTAGAGCTCAAAATGACATGAATCCAACCCCCACATTATGATAGCTCAATTTTCAATGTTTTGACGTAATATCAGACTCAAATAGATACGAAAAAGTCTCCAAGTAATCCAATATATCCCAAACTGCGTGATGGCATGCATTATAATTCACTTATAAGCCTTTACTCAGTGCGCACCAATGACCAGCTTAGAATGATCATTTTAACTGGCCAATCAACTTGAAATGTCCACACTAAATCGTCCATAACTTTTGATTTAGAGATGAAAATGACATGAATCCGACGCCCACGTTATGCTAGCTCAATTTTCTATACTATGACAAAATTTCATTCCCAAATAGATACAAAAAAGGCTTCGAAATAATCCAATCTAGCCCAAACTACGTGATGCCATGTATTATAATTCATTTACTAGCCATTACTCAATGAGAACCATCGATCCGTTTAGAATGATCATTTTACCTAGGCGATCAATTTGATATGTCAACACTAAATTGTCCGTCAATTTAGATTTAGAGCTCAGAATAACATGAATCCAACGCCCAAGTTAAGCTAGCTCAATTTTCTATATTGTGGACACAATTTAGGAATGAAATATATACGACAAAGTCTCCAATATATCCAAAACTACGTGATGTTATGCATTATGCTTCCTTTATGAGGTTTTAACCAATGAGCACCAATGATCAGTTTAGAATTATCATTTTAACTGGCCGATCAACTTGACATTTCCGCTCTAAATCGTCTATAACTTTTTATTTATAGCTCAGAATGACATGAATCCAACGCTCATGTTATGCTAGCTCAATTTTCTATATTATGATAAAATTGCAGAGTCAAATGGATTCGACAAAGCCTCAAATTAATCCAATCTATCCTAAACTGAGTGATGCCATGCATTATGTTTCACTTATAAGCCTTTACTCAATAGCACCAATGATCAGATTAGAATGATCATTTGAACTGGCCAATCAGCTTGACATGTCAGCACTAAATCATCAGGAACTTTTGATTTAGAGCTCATAATGACATGATTCCAATGCCCACGTTATTGTAGCTCAATTTTTTATATTATGACAAAATTTCAGACTCAAATAAATACGACAAAGCTTCTAAATAATCAAATCTATCCCAAATTTCGGGATGCCATGAATTATAATTCATTTATTAGCATTTACTCAATGAGAACCATCGACCCATTTAGAATGATAATTTTAGCTAGGCGATCAACTTGATATGACAACACTAAATTGTCAGACAATTTAGATTTAGAGCTCAGAATGACATGAATCCAACGTCCAAATTAAGATAGCTCAATTTTCTATATTGTGACAAAATTTAGGAATGAAATAGATACGACAAAGCCTACATGTAATCCAATGTATCCCAAACTAGGTGATGTCATGCATTATAATTCATTTATTAGCCTTTAGGCAATGAGAACTATTGATCCGTTTAAAATTATCATTTAAGCTAGCCGATCAATTTGACATGTCAACACCAAATCGTCCGTCCCTTTAGATTTAGAGCTCAGAATGACACGAATCCAACGCCCATGTTAAGCTAGCTCAATCTTCTATATTGTGACAAAATTTAGGAATGAAATATATACGACAAAGCCTCCTAGTAATCCAATCAATCCGAAACTACGTGATGCCATGCATTATAATTCATTTATTAGCCCTTACTCAATAAAAACCATTGATCCGTTTAGAATGATCATTTTAGCTAGCCGATCAACTTGATATGTCAACACTAAATTGTCCGTCACTTAAGATTTAGAGCTCAGAATGACGCAAATCCAACGCCCAAGTCAAAACTAGCTCAATTTTCTATATTGTGACATAATTTAGGAATGAAATAGATACAACAAATGCTCCAATTAATCCAATATATCTCAAACTGCGTGATGCCATGCATTATGCTTCCTTTATGAGGTTCTAATCAATGAGCACCAATGATCAGTTTAGAATGATAATTTTAACTGGCCGACCTACTTGACATGTCCGCACTAAATCGTCCATAACTTTTGATTTATAACTCAGAATGACATGAATCCAACGCCCATGTTATGCTAACTCAATTTTCTATATTGTGGTAAAATTGCAGAGTCAAATAGATATGCAAAGCCTCAAAGTAATGCAATCTATCCGAAACTGCGTGATGCCATGCATTATGTTTCACTTATAAGCCTTTACTCAATGAGCACCAATTATCAGCTAAGAATGCTCATTTGAACTGGCCAATCAGNATAAATTAACAGTTTTGTTTGTTAATTCACAAATACAAGAACAATGCGTAACGACAGTTTCCAAGTTACAATAATTGTATGCTATGATGCAAAATATACATAAACATATTACATATATAAGTAGAATTTATTTTACAATATTTATATGGTAGCCTATTTACAAATTTGACTGCAAGTATTACTACGTATTCAATAACGAAGACAAATGTCAATACAGCATTCGATTAGTAAACTTAATTTGTGATTAATCAGTTTTTTTCCTTATTGGTGACTAATCAGTTTTTTTCCTTATTAGTGACTAATCACCATAATTCCACGAAATTAAACTCAAAGATCTCTTCATAATCATCCATAACCGGAGGATACACCCAACAATTGAACGGTTCACAATCAGTTAGGTCAGAGAGTGACGTCATGCCATCGTAACTTCCCTGATCAATATTAGGCAACTCAACAATCTTCTCCGGTTCTTCTGACTCTGCCGCCACGTAAGACGATTCCGACGACGGTGGTGTTTCCTCTAGCTCTAGATCCGTCTCCGTCATTTTCTCGTCGATAACCATGGCGGCGGCTTCTGTAGCTGCTGCTTGGATATCCTGCGGCGATGATGACGCTGGACGAGGGAAGAGAGGGGCGAGTTCAGGGAAATTAATGACGGCGGATGAGCCTTTGATGGTGAGAGCAGCGACGTCGTGAGCACGTGCCGCCATATCGGCGGTGGCGAATGTACCGAGCCAAATACGAGTCTTTTTACGAGGCTGTCGGATCTCGGAGACCCATTTGCCCCAACTTCTCATCCGTACACCTCTGTAAACAGGATGCTTCAAAGAAGATGAAGAAGTATCTCTTCTTCTTTTTCTTGTGTTTTTTCCCAGTGGAGTTTCAGACAAGTAGGTGCTTGTAGTAGTTTCCGATGACGATGATGTTGGTGATGCATAACTGTTGGGTGACGTCATATTTGGAACTCGAATAAGAGAGATACTTTTCGTTTTGTGAGGATGTGAGAGTGTATTTATAGAGGTTCAATGCCTAGGTTTCTTTTTTTAATATGTATAAATTTTAAAACATAACTCGTTGTTTTCTGGTAATGGTATCTGAGAATAAAAATCAAAATTATTGTAACCGTTCAAATAAACAAAAATATCAACATAGAGAATTTTTACATATTATGTTCAAAACTTACAATCATACCAAAATATTATAGTAAGACTTTAAACTGTATAGTAAATGTTTGTTGCGTTTCAATAATACTATGCATATACACACATGAGTATGTGTTTTTTTTTGTTTTTTTTCCAACAAGTAGACTATTTCTTATTTCAACAATTTTGGTGGAAATGTGTCAAACTACCAACTATCAAACAAAATAAAATACAAAATTTGAGTAATGAAATTAGATGCTTCATATTCAGTGACGCTTAGCCTACCCATCTTTCAATTACCATGATTTTTTTCTAAAAAGAAATTCAGAGAAAGTAATTCTATAAATTTATATTTCTTAATTTAACTTATGGTTGTTTTCCTTCCTAATTCGAATTTGGTTATATTCGTATTTCTCTTAATCATCAAGTGATAGTGTTTAACAAAAATATATTCTAAAATAGCTAAACTAATTGAGGATAAAAAAAGATAATGACGCCAAAAAGAAAACACAATATAAAAAAATTTCAAAAGAAAAGATTCGCAGATGAGATAGTTTCTATTCTAACTTTCCAATTATCTATCTAAACGCTTCGTTTCCTATCTGAGAAAGACTTGGAGAGTCCGAAGTTACTTTTGTGTCACTATCAATCTGCCCGTTGAGGTATTTTTTTTATCCTATAAATTGGATTTAAAACTTTTGAGTGTGTTAATTCATCATTTTCCCGTTACCACATTTTAAAAGATAAAAAATCACTTTCATCATTTTTAAATCTTCACCGTCGGTAGAAAGTATTCATAAAGTTGGACTCTTATCAAAGCTAAAGAATAAAATCAAATTAAAGGCACAAACTAAATTCTATCTCATTAATCCAACTCTGAACAATTCACCTAAATAAAGTAAATTCATAGTTATTTCGTTATTTAATAGGAAAGTCTAATTCTAAATTCTGATAAAGTCAACAGTCTTTTTCTTTCTTGATATTTGCATTCTAATAAGAAACCTGAATAGTATGAACAAAAATTGGCAACGATGGACCAAAGTAAATATTTCAAAGCTTTTGATAAATAAATAAATAACGCAGAATTGAGTGAACAAATGAACATAGGAGGCAAAGCTGAAATTATGGACAGAGCCAACTTTCCTAAAAGAACATTTACAGTTTTCAGGTATTGTAATAATTAAACCGGACATCACGAGGAATCACAACCGAAAGTTGAGAATTTTCTGAGTTAAGAACAAATAAAACTGGACATGACTAGACATTCAAATGAAGAATGTTAATGGAAAGAGCTCTCTTTTTTTTTTATAGTAAAATTTCCTTTCATGTCTACTTTCGCCCAAAAGATACACAGACACAAGTCTCTTCAGATATATTATATATATCGCAAAAGAAAGAAAAAAACTCCAACACATCTAGAAAACAAACAGGTGTGATTTGAAACAAAAGGAACTCTATAACTGCATGTTCATGCCAAGAACAATGAATCGAAAGAAGAGAAACGAGGAAAAAAAAGCAGAAAGCTTACCATATGATTCAGGTTTATCAGATTTTCCCTCCCTTTTACCGGATGAATTAAAAGCTTCTCCGCAAGTCTTTAACAGCTCTCACATATAAACATTTTAGCTTTCTCTCCCCCTGTGTCTTATGAAATAACATTTCACACCAGAAGGCGGACTTTGATAAGCAAGCATCAAGATATTCTCTTTGGGTCACGGGCTGATGCAAGATGATCCTGCACCATAACGTATATGTTGTTGCGCTATAAGTATATGTACATCAGACAAGGGTAGGTGATATCCGTGCCAGAGAACTAGATCTGGTCTGCCTAAGTAGGTGGTAGTAAAGAAGACTACGAACTAGCTATTACAGGTGAGAGTTGATGTTGCACGTACAAAGGAAATTGAGCAAAACTTACGGAGATGAAATCGAATGCTCTGGTATCTTCTTTTTTTGAACCATTCATAGTTGATATTGGAGCCTGATTAGCTATATTTGGATGGAATATATCAGGGAGTGCTGACTGATTTCCTCCACTAGTACCCATAGGAAGAGCATTTCCGCTACCCTGAGCGTTCAGGTTGCTAAACTGCTGGAAATTAGATATATTACCAAGGTACTGCTGCTGAGCTAACAAGCTTGCCATTGCAGCATAATTTAAAGGTTGAGATGCAAAAGATGGATTCATCATCATCCCTGGAGGAAAATTTAAGGGCATAACACCCCCAGAAACCAATGGGTTTTGAATAAACCCAGGACTTTGTGAACCAAGAATGCCTCCAATAGGATTTTCCGGTGCTTGGTGGCTGGTGGCGCTCGGCATTGCAAATACACTCTCTGGAAGGGTGTTTGAAGACATGCCTTTCTGATTTGAGCTGTTTTCGTCAATGGAGAAGCTTGCCATCAAATCATTTATGCCTTTTGAATCTTTTGGTTCTGCTTCAAGTTTTGCAGTCAAGCCAAACATATCAAATAGCTCAGGCACATGATTACCACCAGCAGTAGGCTTTTCCCCAACAATCATTCCAGAGAACAGGTCATCTGCACTTTCTTTTTCTTCATTAGGATGAAATGATACATCTGCAAAGGGGTCATCATCAATTTTCTTCTCGCTGCTACTCAGTCCAGTGTCAGAGCTATCCCCAAACCAATCATCATCCATCAATGGAGCTGCTGTCGCCACTGTACTGCCAGCATTCATTGCATTTGGCTTCTTCAAAGTATCTTCTGCTGTATAATCTGAATCACAGGTGTCGATCAAGTCAGGTAAATCAACAGCAGTCTCTCGCTTCACGGTATTATCCGAGCTGTTCATCAACCCACTTGGCTGTCCACCATTTAGAAGGCTCAGAACCTACAAAATGCCGGTAACTTGAGTTAAGCCACCAAATGAGGATAATGCCAAAAAAAGAGCTTGTTAATGCTTACACAAGCAGAATCTTACCCTATAAGCCTTTTCACGAAGGGAGGATTGAGGAGACTCTGAGCATCGCTGTATGAAATCCGTGTTTTCACTAAAATAAGTATGAGCAATTGAAAAATTACCGTCTTCCTTCTTCCTCAAGATGGCTTCAAGGACACATAAAGCTTTCATACGGATCTGCCAAATAAAAAACACAAATTTCTTTTAAATACAAAACTGGGAAACCTTTTAACGTTGCAGACGAAACAAGCAAGGGAAGGTAAACAAATGATGTAACCAATAAAAAAAGGTCTATTCGCATCAAACAATTTCACAAGGTAGTGAGTAGGAAATTTAAACATACCTGCCACATTGGAGACTGGAGCTTCCCGT
Organism: Pugionium dolabratum; assembly: GCA_018901945.1. Taxonomy (NCBI): domain Eukaryota; kingdom Viridiplantae; phylum Streptophyta; class Magnoliopsida; order Brassicales; family Brassicaceae; genus Pugionium; species Pugionium dolabratum. Next base: position 189,216 of record JAEVFF010000544.1, on the reverse strand, counting down.
CAAGAGCAATGCTTAAAGCAACAACATCCATTTTCACAGCTTCTAACATGAAGACATGAAGTGCATCACGAGTTGGCTGCAGACGTACACCGCCAGATGTAACAATGGTTTCCAGCAGCTTTTCCTCACGAGTTTTGCTCTCGACACGAACTGAAGCAGAACTTTCACTTGCTTCTCCAGAACTGTGGGCCCAAGATCCACCAGTCGTGTTCTTAGACATTCCATAGTTACCATCACTCCCCAGCTTAACCGGATCATATCTACTGAAGTTCTCGTTTTCCATAGTTAATGATCTGTGGAGATTTGGGCCTCTGTAGCTGCTGCTTCCATTCTCATTCTTCTTTGGCAAATGGCCTTGAGCAAAATTACTGATTCCTTGCTTTATAGATGCACTTCCAAGACCCACCACCTCACTCAGAAAGGATTTATTATCATTAGAGGGCACCTGAAAGTTAGTATTCCCAAAACCTTCTATGCGTCTGTTGATGCTTTCAGGAGCAGCTGGTTTACTACTGTTCTCTTCCGAGAATATTGCAGAAATTGTCTCATGAGCGGTATCCCGTACAGCCTTATTAAGTGCATCCCCCTTTAAAGGATCTGGATGTCCCTTGTAATGGAATAGATTGCGCACTGCAGCTGAGTTCCTTTGCATTTCTCTTCTAAACTCTGAGCCAGACTTTCCCACAGCATACTTTATCAATCTAAGAGCCTGTTTACATACAAATACAATAGCCAGAATCAGGAAAACAAGATCCTAGAGAGATTTTAACCAGAAAATAGATTGGATAGTTATCAATTCCATATTTCTCTATTGCTCAAGCTATAAGCAAAAGAATAAAGAGCTTATATTATGTTCATTTCAGCTTATATACAAGAGCTTCTTTTTGACCCATTAATCTTAACGTATCCACACATGCAAATCAAATTTTAATGGAAACAAATGACCTCAAAGGATGCTATTTGAACAGACCTTCTGCTTGACGACGGGGCTTTTGTTATCGAGACGTCTCAAAATGAATTCCGAAAACTCCTTGACGATGCTGACATGAGAAGAACGAAGGAGGTCGCAGATCTCTTCCAATTTGTACACAGGCGCTACCTTGTCCTCGTCAGACGTAACCGCATCGATCATCCGCGACCTCCAGTAAGATTCCACGGCTCTCCTGCTGGTATCCATGAAGAATTCGCCCCTAATTCCAGAAAAACAGCACAAACAGCGACACAGCCCTTCGTACTCGCCCGGCAACAAACAGTTGAAGACCGTTCCCTTACACTATCAGATCAGTACAAAACCCAATCTGATATGCTCAAATGATCGCAATCGGGAGCCTAACTTCCCCTACAACCGAATCAGCGCCGCATTAAAATAGAACCGTAATACATCGATAACCAACAGGCAATCAGGATCAAATCAACAACCTCGAGGAAATTTGCAGAAATCGGAGAGCCTATGCGAAATTGAGAAACTCACCGGTTGCAATAAAGAAGGAATGGAGGCGATTGAGAAGAGTCGATGTTATTTCTTAGGTGTCTTACCTTAAATTCTCCCAAAAATTTTACTTTATTTTTTCCAGTTATGCTGCTTATGCACATGAATTCTATTTACTTCCGTGAAAGAACAAAAAATGATTACATTGATATACATATACATCTATCTTCTACATATTGATATTCTATTATATTAAAGTAAATATAAATATTATATTTCTTTTATATTTATTATCAAACAAAATATGTTATTTCTTCTGCTGTTAAACACCATTTAATTACATATTTTCTGGTTAACTATTCTTAGTTTTTTATAAATCGTTAACACTTACAACTATTGAATAATAATATTAGGTAGGTTACTGGTTTTATGAGCTCATCATTCATAGTAGTAGACACCACTGAGCTAATATCTGAAGTCACATTATCAATATTTCCAGGAGCTGATGACGAGAAGAGCGTAGAGAAATAGTTAATCGCCTGTGCAGCAATTAATAGCTCTGTTCCCAAAAATATCTGTACCTTCTTCATCTTTGATAGAAATAATATTGTTCTTATATCTTCGTATTTTTGTTATGGCATGAAAATACTTTGTATTTTTATCCCCTTCTTTCAACCAATGGTTCCTACTTTTGACCTTCCAATATTTTTCTTCGTCCTCATATGCTCGAATTAGTTCATTCTTTAGAGGTACCACAGACGAATACTGCATCTGAGGGGACGAATTGGCTGCATCAATAGCAGTAGTAAGATCTTTTATCCGTTGATTCGAATTAACAAACGAAGTCCTCTTCCAAAAGGACATGTTTTTCCTACATGAATTTAGCTGTGTTGACACAGCTGAATGAGTAGTATGCGGAAAGATGTTCCAAGTATCTTTGAGCATACGCCGGAAATCCTCATTTTTTGCCCACCGTGGATCATATTTAAACATCTGTTTTCCATTTTCCGATGTCCGTCTGATTTTTATAATACCGGGTCGATGATCAGATCCAACTAGATCTAGGTATTCCACTACAGAAGCTGGATAATTAGCTTTCCATTCGCTATTAGCCAAACATCTATCTAACCAGCATTGCACTATCTGGTTATTTCTCTTACCAACCCACGTCATATTATTCCCTTGAAACGGTAAATCTGACATCTTACAACCATCAACCATTTGTTGAAAGTCAAATAATTTCCAAGCTTCGGTTATTGGTCCACCAATTTTATCATGTGTACTAAGAATTGCATTAAAATCTCCACACATAATCCATGGATTTTTCCGATTAATTGCAATTCGTTGTAATCTTTCCCAAAGATTATTCCTATTTTTCCTTATAGGATGTCCGTATACACATGATAAATAAAATTCATAACCTTGAGAACAAACTTTACAGTCTATCAATCTTTCGTCTGCGCTTACAACCGTTACAACAACAGATTTGTTCCAGAATAAAGCTAAACCGCCACCAGTTCCTTTTGGCGGCACACACATTACACATTCGTAGTTTAAAACACCAGCAACATCATGTACTACATTATTATTATTTTTTGTTTCTACTAGGAAGAGTAGATCCGGGGAATACGTCTTCTTTATTCCCTTGAGGCGTCGAACTGCCAGGGACCCTCCCAAACCCCGACAGTTCCAAAACCCTATATTCATGGGGAATGTGGTGGGGTATGGCCCACCAAACCATCATCTGAAGAACTAACACGTGCAACATTATTAAAATCCAGGTTAGAAATTTTTTGAAGTAAATATGCCGGATCTAATATAAATTGCCATGTACCATTGATTATTATTGTCTTTTTGACAACATAATCTGAGTATTTAAATTTATATTGACTAAGGCCCATTAGATATATAACCCTATACCCAATCGATCTCCCAAAGTCAAAAGCACACTGATTCCCTAAAACGGCACCGTATAACACATTTTTTATCTCCTTATTCCAAAACCGGTTTGCGTCTAACCGACACCGGTTGAAATTAATTTGGCCGATAGAAATCTGACCTGGTTTGGGCGAACCGGTGTGAAATGGTTTACGTCTTTTCGGTGAAGAATTTTCCACCGCCGAATCGAAGGCTAGGGATAGAGTTCGTCGGAGATTTGGGGAACTCGGCGTCTCGGTGGTTTGTGAAATCGGAGGATCACTCGACGGCGGAACCATCTGGGAATTACAAATTGCCGGAAACCCAGGAGCCCTAGAAGACTCGTCACTGAGATCTGCTCCTCCGTCATCGTCGGGTGGACCACCATCAACCGGAGAAACTTCCACGACCGGAGGCGGGCACTCTGGTTCATCGTGTGTGATTTTTCCACACTTGGAGCAAAAATTCCTCAGTTTCTCATATCGAAATCTCAGGGGAACTGCTTGGTCTTGGAACCGGAAAATCCTCTTAAAAAGCAGTGGATTTTCGATATTGCAGAGCACTCGTAGACGAACGAATTCTACACGGTGGGATGTCTCCGTGTTGAAATCCGACTCCAATACTTCACCAATTGTACCCCCGATGAAGATAATCATCTGGTAGGTAATAAACTGAATGGGTATACCACGGATCTGGACCCAAAATGGTATGTGTTTGAGGTTCATATCGGCGAAGGAGGGAGACCATTTTTGAAGAAGAATCATCCGGTCATTGAAGGACCAAGGTCCCCGTCGTAGCACAGAGATGAGGGCTTCTTCTGTTTGAAAGAGGAATTGTGCACAATTCCCTTCGATAATCCGGGAAACAATTACTTCGCCGGCGTACCACAAACGAGGCAGAGACGTCATCATTGCCCGGAGATTCTGTTTGCGTGGGTTCACCGGCTTCGCGATCAAGGAGAATCTGGTCTCCGATGCTGCTTGAAGACACAATTCAGGGGGAAGCGAGATTGGGGGTTCTTCTATGCCCAAGTCGACTTCCTGCATTTTCCTTGTAAGGGAGTCAGACATTGTTGAGTTTGGTGTCGAAGGAGGAAGAAGAGGGATTTTGTATTTAAATAAGGGTTGTAAAAGCAACGTCTTTGATGACGACAACACTCTTCAAGAGAGAAATTCACTTCGATGACGGGATAAACCGTCACCGGAGAAGGCGTCGTTGAAATCGCCTGAAAAATCGCAGAAGAAAGAGGAGGGAGAGAGAAAAAAAAAAATTAAATGACATAGATAAAAAATTGAGTGAATGAAGGCTATGAAATTTGTAGTAAAACATTTGGAAACAATTTTTTGCACTTCATAATTTACATCATCCTTTCAAATTTTAAATATTTCCACACACAAAAATATTATTTGATACAAACATGTAAAAGTATTATATTTAATTTCTATTTATGAAATAAGCTTATCTATAAAAAATTTAAATATCCTAATAATATACATATATTTTAACTATTTTTTTTAAATTAGCAATTTGTGGCTTTATAGATTTTTGGGGACCTTTTATTACAATTTGGTTATGTTTCGTTTTATTATGAACAATTAATAGTAAAAACAAATTCATATCATTCAATTTTTTTTAATCATCATATTTTAATTTAATTTTTAAATCTTATATATATTGAAAGAGAAGATAAAATGAGCAAAATAGTTAGAGGTAGGATAATGAATAAAATTTCTTAAAATATGTCTTATTAATAAATCTATAAAAAAAATCAAATACCAAACAAACCATATTTAGCAACCAATTTTATTACAGAGAGAAATATTTGATATCTCATATCTGATCATATCATAATCATATTTTAGTTAATACGTTTATCATATTTTTGTATATAAAAAGAATTGTTACATGATTCATACAATATATAAAAATAAATTTCTATAACTAGATGTGTGTGCTACAAACCACACATTAATTATTAAAGATAGCTCAAAAACATTATAACCAAAATAATACCAAATAAAAATTAGTAGAAAAAACTTATGTGTATGTATTAGAAAGATATATAAGATGAAAACCAAAATTATATGTTATCAATCTAAAATAAACCTAAGAAAACACATATTTTCATAACCAATTATAAATTCCAATAATTATAGTATAATAATTTTTGGAATTTTTTTGTAACTCAAATAATAATTAATTTTACTTTATAATTAGGGGGAATTGCTAAAATTGACCTAAAACTTGACTTCAAATGCAAGTTTGACAATTTACACTTTTTTTTGCAATACTAACCTATGAGGGTGGAGAAATTACTGAACACTCCTTTGGTCTAAAAAATAATGTTGAAATGTCAGTTACGTTTCAGTCCCTGCATGTTTTTTTGTTATCAAAGCAGACTTCTCGGAGAAGTCTGCTTTGGTCGGAATAAACCTCGCAGACTTCTCGAAGAAGTCTGTTTTGGTGAGAAAAATAGTTTATTCCGGTTGAAGCAGACTTCTCGGAGAAGTCTGCTTTGGTGAGAAAAACAATTTATTCCGGTTGAAGCAGACTTCTCCAAGAAGTCTGCTTTGGTGAGAAAAACAATTTATTCCGGCTGAAGGAGACTTCATGAAGTCTGCTTTGTAAATAAATTACCTAAATCAAATAAAAATTTTAAAATATTTAAAAAAATTAAAATTGTTATTAACATAGTTTATATACATATCAAAAGCACGTAAAAGTTATAATGAATTCAAAAATAAGGAGATTATATTCGATCTAATGGTATAAAATATTTGCTAGTTTTTGTTGTTATGTGTTGTGGGTTAATAGTTGATGTTTGTGTAGAGAATTCATGCTAGAATTTGAAATATCATGTGATAAATTTGAAAATTTAGATTTACAAATTTTTAAAAGAAATTGTTTGAGTTTTGCATTTACTTAACTATCTTCAACATATTCATCCAATTTTTAACAAAAATTTTGCACATTTAGTGAATCTTATTATTTAGGGTTTAGGGTTACGCAGACTTCTCGAGATGTTGTCGTAGATTTAACAAAGCAGATTTCTCGAGAAGTCTGCACAAACCGGAAATTAAATGTAACTAAACCGGTTTTTTTCAATTTAGAGTTTAGGGTAATGTAAAAATACGAAGCAGACTTCGAGAAGTCTGCTTCAGCCGAAATAAACTATTTTTTTCACTAAAGCAGACTTCTCGAGAAGTCTTCGAGATTTATTCCTATTAAAGCAGACTTCTCCGAGAAGTCTGCTTCAGCGGGAATAAACTTCGAAGACTTCGAGAAGTCTGCGCAAACCGGAAATTGACAGTTTTTAACCTAACCAAATTTAACTCTCCATATATAAAGAAGGTAACCCTAAAATTTTATCATAATTTCATTTCCAAAAAAAAAACGTGGGAGCCTCCATCCTCCAAAAATGACTACAAGGTAAATTTTCTCTTCTTCTCGTTTTACCTCCCCTCTTTTCTTTTCTTCTTCTTTTCTCATGTTTTTTGTCATCTTGTTATTTTGTAGATCTAGAAAAAAATTATGAGATATGAAAAAGGTAAGTTTTTTTTTGTTTATATGGTTTTGGGTTTGTGATTTTAGAATATTTTTATTGTTTAGATCTTTTGTTATTTTTATAACACTCTTTCTCGTTTTATAGTGTTGTAGATCTGGAAAAAGAAGTGAAGAGATCTAAAAACGTAAGTTTGTTGTTTTTATTAGTTTTTAAATTTTTCGTAGTTTTTGTGATTTTTGTTGTTTTTGTTATTTTCTTAAGTTTTTTTCCTATATTCTTATCTCATTTCTCATCTTGTATTGTTGTAGATCTATAAAAGGAAGTCACGAGATCTAAAGATGTAAGTTTGTTATTTTTACTAGTTGTTACGCTTTTCATTGTTTTGGAGATTTTGTTTTTTTTGTTGTTTTCTTAATTTTTCCTTATATTCTTATCTTATTTTTCATTTTCTATTGTTGTAGATCTAGAAAACAGATTTACAAAAACTAATTTTGTTGTTTTACTAGATTTTTAAAGTGATTTTTAATAGTTTTTAAATTTTTATATGGTTTTTTTAAGATTTTCAATAGATGTTTGAGATTTATGGTGGTTTTACAGTTTTTGTTGTTGTTTTTGAGTTTTCTTCTTACGTTTTGCATTTGACACTCATTTTTGAATTAATAGATTTTCGTGTTGCAGACTTCATTACAGGTTTGCAGATTTCAATTACAGACTTCAGTTGCGGAGTTCTTATATTCTTATCTTATTTCTCATTTTTTTTGTAGATCTGGAAAAAGATTCACAAAAAGTAATATTGTTGTTTTAGTTGCTTTTAAAGTGATTTTTAATGGTTTTTAAAATTTTAGATGGTTTTTTTAAGATTTTCAATAGATGTTTTAAATTCTCCTTGAAATTTATGGTGGTTTTACAATTTTTGTGGATATTTTTGAGTTTTTTTCTTACGTTTTGAATTTGACTTTGGTTTTTGAATCAATAGATTTTCGTGTTGTAGACTTCATTACAGGTTGCAGACTTCAGTTGCAGACTTCACAACACGTTTTCATTACAAATGCAGACTTCACTTGCAGACTTCATTAATAATTGTAGACTTCGTTTGTATTTTTGGTCATATTTTAAATGAGTTTTTGTCAACTTTATTGTACCTATCACTAGCTCCCATCACTCCACCTTATCAGTCAGTTTTCAATCAACTTTTTCAGAATTATAATAAACTATTAGTTGTATGTCAATCACCTTTCAATCAGCTCAAGTCAAATCATATTTATAAAATTACAAAATGACAACCATTAAAAACACAAATATTAGTATAAATTTTCATAAACACTTTTATACATAGTTAAGGACTTAGTGCATATTTAAAATACTTAATGCATACTTCCTAATAACAAGAAAGAACAAGAACTGAAAGATATGTATAAACAATTCCATCAAAATACTAAGTTAACATGATAGTGTTGGATGTTTTTGTAAAACAACATCGATAACATTGTGTCTTCAAATTAATTGAATTGATTGGTTACATGTTTCAGAAACTACACACTTATATCGGCAAACTTTGTTGTATAAATCTCGCAGACTTCTTTGCAGACTTCTCGGCAGGCTTCTTTGCAGACTTCTCACCAAACTTTATACTTTGTCCTTACTCGTAACTTAATTTTCTGAGATACTCAACACTAAAACTGAATTTATTCATCTTTTACTTTACCTTAAAGAATGTAATCCTCACCATTCGAGTAAACTTTATTCTCATCTTCATCAACAAAGTAATCATCATCTTCAATTACAAACATTTTTCCTCCTCCTATATTATCCACAGAAAAATCCCAAGTCTCTGTAATAGTTCACTACCCACAAACAACAATGATTTGGACCATTATCTGCGGTAAAAAATTAATGAATTTGATTAGATCAATGTACACATACTAAATTTTCTCACTAAAGTAGACTTCTCGGAGAAGTCTGCTTTGATCGGAATAAACTGTTTTTCTCACCAAAGCAGACTTCTCCGAGAAGTCTACGACGTTTATTCCGATCAAAGCAGACTTCTCGGAGAAGTCTGCTTTGATAGAAATAAAATGTTTTTCTCGCCAAAGCAGACTTCTCGCAGTCTGCGATGTTTATTCCTATCAAAGCAGACTTCTCCGAGAAGTCTGTTTTGATCGGAATAAACGTCACAGACTTCTCGGAGAAGTCTGCTTTGATGGGAATAAAAATTGCTTTGGCGAGAAAAACAGTTTATTCCTATCAAAGCAGACTTCTCGGAGAAGTCTGCGACATTTCTTCCGATCAAAGCAGACTTCTCGGGAATAAAATGTTTTTCTCGCCAAAGCAGACTTCTCGTAGTCTACGATGTTTATTCCTATCAAAGCAGACTTCTCGGAGAAGTATGCTTTGATCGGAATAAACCTCGCAGACTTCTCCGAGAAGTCTGCTTTGATAGGAATAAAAATTGCTTTGGCGAGAAAAACAGTTTATTCCTATCAAAGCAGACTTCTCCGAGAAGTCTGCGAGGGTTATTCCGATCAAAGCAGACTTCTCCGAGAAGTCTGCTTTGATAGGAATAAA
>JAEVFF010000544.1:118292-173546 GCA_018901945.1 Pugionium dolabratum | reverse complement strand
ATCACTCCACCTTATCAGTCAGTTTTCAATCAACTTTTTCAGAATTATAATAAACTATTAGTTGTATGTCAATCACCTTTCAATCAGCTCAAGTCAAATCATACTTATAAAATTACAAAATGACAACAATTAAAAACACAACTATTAGTATAAATTTTTATACATAGTTAAGGACTTAGTGCATATTTAAGATACTTAATGCATACTTCCTAATAACAAGAAAGAACAAGAACTGAAAGATATGTATAAACAATTCCATCAAAATACTAAGTTAACAGGATAATGTTGGATTTTTTGTAAAACAACATCGATAACATTGTGTCTTCAAATTAATTGAATTGATTGGTTACATGTTTCAGAAACTACACACTTATATCGGCAAACTTTGTTGTATCAATCTCGCAGACTTCTTTGCAGACTTCTCGGCAGGCTTCTTTGCAGACTTCTCAGTAGACTTTATACTTTGTCCTTACTCGTAACTTAATTTTCTGAGATACTCAACACTAAAACTGAATTTATTCATCTTTTACTTTACCTTAAAGAATGTAATCCTCAGCATTCGAGTAAACTTTATTCTCATCTTCATCAACAAAGTAATCATCATCCTCAATTACAAACATTTTTCCTCCTCCTATATTATCCACAGAAAAATTTCAAGTCTCTGTAATAGTCCACTCCCCACAAATAACAACGATTTGGACCATTATATGCGGTAAAAAATTAATGAATTTGATTAGATCATTGTACACATACTAAATTTTCTCACTGAAGTAGACTTCTCGGAGAAGTCTGTTTGATCGGAATAAACTGTTTTTCTCACCAAAGCAGACTTCTCCGAGAAGTCTGCGACATTTATTCCGATCAAAGCAGACTTCTCGCAGTCTGCGACGTTTATTCCTATCAAAGCAGACTTCTCCGAGAAGTCTGCTTTGATAGGAATAAACGTCGCAGACTTTTCGGAGAAGTCTGCTTTGATGGGAATAAAAATTGCTTTGACGAGAAAAACAGTTTATTCCTATCAAAGCAGACTTCTCAGAGAAGTCTGCGACGTTTATTCCGATCAAAGCAGACTTCTTGGAGAAGTCTGCTTTGATAGGAATAAAATATTTTTCTCGCCAAAACAGACTTCTCGCAGTCTGCGACGTTTATTCCTAACAAAGCAGACTTCTCCGAGAAGTCTGCTTTGATCGGAATAAACCTCGCAGACTTCTTGGAGAAGTCTGCTTTGATAGGAATAAAAATTGTTTTGGCGAGAAAAACAGTTTATTCCTATCAAAGCAGACTTCTCCGAGAAGTCTGCGAGGTTTATTCCGATCAAAGCAGACTTCTCCGAGAAGTTCTGCTTTGATAGGAATAAAATGTTTTTGTCACCAAAGCAGACTTCTCGCAGTCTGCGACGTTTATTCCTATCAAAGCAGACTTCTCGGAGAAGTCTGCTTTGATCGGAATAAACCTCGCAGACTTCTCGGAGAAGTCTGCTTTGATAGGAATAAAAATTGCTTTGACGAGAAAAACAGTTTATTCCTGTCAAAGCAGACTTCTCCAAGAAGTCTGCGAGGTTTATTCCGATCAAAGCAGACTTCTCCGAGAAGTCTGCTTTGATAGGAATAAAATGTTTTTGTCACCAAAGCAGACTTCTCGCAGTCTGCGACGTTTATTTCTATCAAAGCAGACTTCTCCGAGAAGTCTGCTTTGATCGGAATAAACGTCGCAGACTTCTCGGAGAAGTCTGCTTTGATAGGAATAAACTGTTTTTCTCATCAAAGCAATTTTTATTCCTATCAAAGCAGACTTCTCCGAGAAGTCTGCTTTGATCGGAATAAACATCGCAGACTTCTCTGAGAAGTCTGCTTTGATAGGAATAAAATGTTTTTGTCACCAAAGCAGACTTCTCGCAGTCTGCCACGTTTATTCCTATCAAAACAGACTTCTCGGAGAAGTTTGCTTTGATCGGAATAAACGTCGCAGACTTCTCCGAGAAGTCTGCTTTGATAGGAATAAATTGTTTTTCTCGCCAAAGCAATTTTTATTCCTATCAAAGCAGACTTCTCGGAGAAGTCTGCTTTGATCGGAATAAACGTCGCAGACTTCTCCGAGAAGTCTGCTTTGATATGAATAAAATATTTTTCTCGCCAAAGCAGACTTCTCGCAGTCTGCGACGTTTATTCCTATCAAAGCAGACTTCTCTGAGAAGTCTGCTTTGATCGGAATAAACGTCGCAGACTTCTCGGAGAAGTCTGCTTTGATAGGAATAAACTTTTTTTCTCACCAAAGCAATTTTTATCCCTATCAAAGCAGACTTCTCCGAGAAGTCTGCTTTGATCGGAATAAACGTCGCAGACTTCTCGGAGAAGTCTGCTTTGATAGGAATAAAATGTTTTTCTCGCCAAAGCAGACTTCTCGTAGTCTGCAACGTTTATTCCTATCAAAGCAGACTTCTCGGAGTAGTCTGCTTTGATAGGAATAAACGTCGCATACTTCTCTGAGAAGTCTGCTTTGATAGGAATAAACTGTTTTTCTCGCCAAAGCAATTTTTATTCCTATCAAAGCAGACTTCTCCGAGAAGTCTGTTTTGATCGGAATAAACGTCGCAGACTTCTCCGAGAAGTCTGCTTTGATAGGAATAAAATATTTTTCTCCCAACAACCACGATAATGATTGTTGTATGCATTGAAAAAAATGGCATTTTCGTAATATTTTTAAAAAAATTGTTCATAATGGTCTTTGTGTTGTTTTTGTTTTTTTTAAGTTAATGGCAAAGTTGTAAATAAAGTTATTGTTGAAGGATAAAATAGAGATAGAAAGATAGTTTTGCAAAAAAAATTTTAAATTGTCAAACTTGCAATTGAAGACAAATTTTAGGTCAATTTTGCAAATGCCCCATAAATTAAAGGAAACAAATATTAATCAAAAGCAATAAATCCACTCTGCTCAAAGAGAATATGATGATCAGTATACTACAGTGAAAAACTAGTATTCCGATTTTCAACAACGAAGAAAATCAGATCTCTCTGATTTTGGAATGAATCTAATAATTTCTCATTTTTCTATAACTGACTATAAAAACCTAGAAGAGAGAGAAAGGAAAGAGTATGAACAGCAATAACATAAAACTAAATGAGTTTGAAGAGAGAGAAAGAAAAATGCTTCCGGATAGTAAAAAAAATCACAAAAGAGAATTTAAACTTCAAAAAAATTCAAACTTCCTCTCCAAAATCCGTCGGGAATGAAATAAATATTTTCGCGGAAGCCCGCCTTGGGAATTACGTTTCCCACGTAAAGCCATCGGGAACCCGTCGGCAATCCATCGAAGAGTCGACGGGAATCCGTCGGAAAGCCTAATCCCATGCATGATCGACACATAGTCTACCCACGTTGCAATTATTTAATTAACGGTGCCCGACGATTTTCCGACGGAATTAATAAAGCCATCGGGAAACCGTCTCTGTTGTTAATCAATATTTCGAAAAATATTTAATTAAAAAAGTTAAAAATTATAAATTTATTAAAAAAAACAATCGATGGTGTTCCGACGGAATTAATAAAGCCATCGGGAAACCATCGGTAATTTTAATCAATATTTCAAAAAAATATTTAATTAAAAAAGTTAAAAAATATATAGATAAATTTATTTTAAAAAAGCACTTTTAATTATAATATTGTGAAATGTTTGTGCACATAGATTTAAAAATAAAATCATAAATATTTATTTACAATATTTAAAATTAAAATCATAAATATTAAATAAAATCACAAATTTAATTTGAATCTGATGAATATTCCGAATTAGCTGAATTTTGGTCGTCAAACTCGCCAATCTCTTCTTCTGAATCTTGAAACATGTTGTAATCTTCGTTCGTGGTGTCATCAACAACAAGGTTAACTTAAAGAGAAATGTCTATGGAACCTAAGTTACCAATTGTGCTTTGTTGCATAGGCTCTTGTTCGGTAATACCACATATCATTCTTCTAGGATATATAGAGGTCACTGTAATCCAAAGATCTTGCTTGTTTCTCACACGAGGATATCGAATGTAACAAACCTGGTCCGCTTGTGATGCAAGTATAAAAGGATCATATTTTCGTTGTCGCTTACGAGAGTGGACAGATGTAACACCGAATTCGTCTTCACGTTGACCCATGATAGGGTCATACTAGTCACAATAGAACACAATACACCTCAAATCAATCATTCCTGGATAGTGAACTTCTAATATTTCACGAAGAATACCATTGTATACAATTTCTCCCGATTGAGATGATACACCATAATTACAAGTACACCATAATTACAAGTTGTTTGTGAGTTTCCTTCGCGATGACTCTTAAAAACATATCCACGAGTGCAGTACATTGGATAAGATTTTGCAGTAAATGTAGGACCACTCACCAACTCAACTAACCACGTGGGAAACGTTATACCTCTAGAAGGACCTGTAGTAACCTATAAAATAATAGAATGTAATAAATTATAAATATATATATAGATATATAGTAAACTATTATTGAAAATTACATAATTGTGGTAACACTAACATAAAAATGCAACCATTTTGCAAATTCGCTTTTTTTTTAAGTTCGACCAACTCATTCTCGCTGTAATCTGAATAATGAACACGTATTTGTTCCATGTATATCTTGTTAATTATGAAAAAAAATTAACAATAAATTATAATAATAACTAAAAACAAAATTAAATTGAATGTACATTTCATATTCCAAAACGTCATCGCAATTTGTCAAAATATACAAATGCAAGTGATTGTGTTCCTCCTCTGATAGGCGTCGCGTCTTTCCTTTTCCACTTAAACGTCCAATTTGTGCAAATATTTCTGGCACATACACTGGATAGCTTGGTTTTTCTCCTCCATCATCATGTCGTGAAAGTTAGATGTTTCTTCATTAATACTTTGTGCGACGATTAAACCTTCAACCCTGGCAAGATTTTTAACTTTTTTCTTTAGGTGGATAGATATATCTCTCAAAAGGATACATCCATATGTACTGAACAGGTCCTCCAAGGGCTGCTTCTCTAGGGAGGTGAATAGGAAGATGCTCCATAACATCAAAAAATGCTGGTGGAAATATTTTCTCCAGGTTACAAATGAGAACCGGTATTTTTTCCTCCAAATTTCGGATATCGTCTACAGTAAGTAATCTTGTACATAAATCTCAGAAAAAGCACCAATCCCTACATAAAAAATATATTTTAATATCATATATTATATGAAATTATTATTATTTATATATAAAATAATGTAAACGTCGTACCTGCAATTGCTCCGTAGATGTTTTTAGACAGTAGATCGCTAAAAGCAAATGGGAATAATCTTTGCATGACAACATGATAATCATGACTTTTCATCCCTGAAAATTTACCTTCAATAGTATCGATACAATTACGAAGATTAGATGCGTATCCATCTGGAAATTTGACATTATGCTTAATCCAGTCAAATAATTCATCTTTTGCATGCGCATCCAACCGGAATGCGGGAGATAATGATTTTCCATTTGACATTACATGTAGTTCTTTCCGGGAACAAATATCCGGCAAATCCAATCTAGCTTTCAAATTATCTTTTGGTTTTCCTTGCACATTTAGAACGATATTCATTATGTTGTCGAAAAAATTCTTCTCAATGTGCATAACATCTAGATTATGGCGCAATAAATGTTCCTTACAATATGGTAAATCCCAAAAATGCTATTCTTGTGCCAATTATGGTATTCGCCACAACCATCAACAGGATAATGTCCGTTACCTCCATAAGAAGCCGTTCTCTCAGCACCAAAATCTCTAAGTTGAGTCATCATATAATTTCCGTCAAGAATAGGAGGTGGAGCATCAAAATTTTTTTTGTTTTTCCTAAACAATGTCGTGCTCCGTGCAATATGGATGATCTTGTGGTAGAAATCGACGATGACAATCGAACCAACTAGTTTTTCGTCCGTGTTTCAGTTGGAACGCATCAGTATTATCTTGACAATGTGGGCATGCTAATATTCCATGCGTCGACCATCCTGATAACATACCATATGCTGGAAAATCACTTATCATCCACATAAGTACTGCTCGCATCAAGAAGTTCTGTTGGTTGTAAACATCGAATGCTTCGACACCATTTTCCCATAATATTTTTAAGTCATGAATTAGTGGCTGCAAGAAAATATCAAGCGATCGCTTAGGATGCTCTGGGCCGGAACGAGAATTGTTAGAAATAAAAACTCTCGTTTCATGCACAAAGAAGGAGGCAAATTATAAGGTGTAACGATAACTGGCCACAACGAGTATTGCCTCCCATACTTCCCAAAAGGGTTGAATCCATCTGTAGATAACCCGAGGTATACGTTTCTAGGCTCATATGCAAAACTAGGATAAACCTGTTGAAAATGTTTCCATGCTTCTGCATCCGAGGGATGCACAATTTCTCCATTCGAATTATGTTCTGCATGCCATCCCATAGGTTTTGTCGTGTGTTCAGATTGATATAACCTCTTTCACCTCTCTGTTAATGGAAAATACCACATCTGTTTATGCGGAATAGGTACTATACCGCTTGTCTCTTGAAATCGAGGTTTGTGACAAAATCGGCACTTCATGCGGTTTTCATCATTTCTCCAATAGATCATGCAGTTGTCAATACATACATCGATCATCTGATATGGCAATCCAAGACCAGATACAAGTTTTTGAACCTCGTAATATATGAAGCAGGTGCAATATTATCTTCAGGTAATATATCTCTAACAAAATCAGCTATCGCATTCACACATTCTTCAGGCAAGTTGAAATCCGTCTTTATCGTCATCAACCTGCTTGCAGCAGATAAAGGCGATAATCCATCTCTACATCCTTTATACAAAGGCTGCTTGGATGCGTCTAACATATCAAAAAATTTCCGGGCTTCCAAATTAGGTTCCTCTATTCTGCTAATATCTTCAATGTACGATTCTCTTTGTTCACGAAATGCATCATTCACCATCTGAACAGTACCTCCGTTTATATCAACTTCTGATGCCGGTTCCTCTACCCTAACATTAGTACTGTCTATCCTTTTTGAAGTACTACCATAATATTGCATCGTTGCATCAGTTTCTCTATGTGAATACTAAATTTTGTAACCCGGCATAAATCCATTCCTATACAAATGATTACGTACTTCTCTAACAGAAATTAATCTATGATTTCGACATTTAATACACGGATAATACATTTTACCGTATTCAGATGTCATGCTATTCTTTGATGCAAATACCATGAACTGTTCAACACCTTGCGCAAATTCATCAGTCAATTCCCCCGTAGTTGAATCATATCGAGGTTTATCCATCCACGATCGAAAATACTCATAAGAACCCGAAGAACACATTTTCTTAAAATTTTTGGTTCTGTTGAAATTGTGAAAGATCATAGCTTATTTATAGTGAAAATTAGATATTATCACAAATTTTGTAACAGATTATTAAGAATTTTTAACAGATAATTACGAATTTTAAAAAGATTATTCTTTAGAATATTCTCTATTTCCGACGGAATTCCGATGGTTACCGACCACAACCGGATATTAACATATTTTGAATAGATTTTATCTTCATTAACCAACGGATTTCCGACGGTTTCCGACTGCCGACGGATAAACACAAAATTTTAATAGATTATTCTTAATTTTCCGACGGATTGCCGACGGCATCCGACAATGGTCGGATACTTCCGATGGTTTTCCGACAACTAGTGCCGACGGATTCCCGATGGATAGTAAAACACAAGATCCATCGGGAAAGCATCGGAATATTACCGATGGCCTGAGTTATGTCGGTAAAGTTTTGACGGTTTCAAGAGGATATCCTGACGACTACGCTTTCATCGGAAATTCAACGGTTTACCGTCAGGTTTTAGCATCGATTTACCGATGGCCTCTCGAGCGTCGGAAATTACCGACGGATCTCCGATGGGTTTATTTCCCTTGGTGTTCCGTCGATTATCCGTTGCAAAATCGTCAGAAAAGTTCGACGGTTTTATTTCCATCAGAAATACCATCGGAAATGTTAATGTTTTGTTGTAGTGTTAGGAGAAATGCCAAAAAGCATAGTATAAGAAACTTTGAAATGAAGAGCAGAAGAGGGAAGACTGTTGATAAGATAAACGTCTGTGGTGAAGGCAAATGACCAAAATGTAACGGGAAGATAAGCATGTGAAAGAAGAGACAATCCAGTTTTAACAATATGTCTATGCTTTCTTTCAGAAATCCAATGATGTTCATGAGAAATTCCATGAGTGGAAAGAAAATTTTCCATTACCATAAATTCACCACATTATCAGTATACAATGTGATAATGCGGGTTTGAAATTTGCTTTCAACCAAAGCCTTGAATTTGACAAAGGTTTCAAACACTTGAGACTTTTTCTTTAGTGGATAAAACCAAGTGTAACGAGTAAAATGGTCCATAAGGACTAAGTTGTACTTGTATCCATCAAAGGAAAAAGTCGGAGAAGTCCACAAATCAGAGTAGAGAAGCTTAAGTGGTTTAGAAGATTGAATAGTATTGACAGCAAAAGGAATTTTGTGGATTTTATTAAGAGAACACGATTTGAAAAACAAAGAAGAAGAAGCTTTATTGGATAAAGGAAGTTCAAAACTGATAATTGTTATTTAGAAGACCAACATGGGGATGACCCAAATGAGAATGCCAACTCGAAAAAAAAGTTTTAAAACTAGTAAGTGCATGATATGAGGTTGAAACAGAGGACAATAATGACCACTCATACATCCCATCTTTAGTTTTGCCCTTTGTGACTAGTGATCCTGACTTTAGATCCGTCACCTAAAACTCCAAAGGATCAAACGTAATAGATACGTTATTATCAACACATAATCGATAGACAAAAATAAGATTCTTTGCCATAGTGGGAACATGAAGTACATTAGATAATTGCATATCATGAGAGCGAGTAGAGAGAGTAGTCGAGCCTGTGTTCTTAATTAGAAGATCATGGTCATCGCCAATCAAAACATTATCAAACCCAACATACGGATCATGGAGAGAAAGATTCTGAAGGTCGGAGGTGATGTGGTGAGAAGCACCACTGTCAAGAAGCCAAGATGGAGTCTCATGAGCTGGAGCTAAGGCAATATTCACTACAAGAAAATAGCCAAAATGCCACTCCAATTTACGACTACAATTGCCATGATTTTGTGACCAAGTTGCGAATACGGAGCAGTAGTCGCATATTGGTCGTACTTTTGGGACTAAAACCCGTAGTTGCATATTGGTCGCAATACGCAACTATATTACGACCAATATACGACTAATTTGCGAGTATGGTTTGCAGTCGCTAATCAGTCGCTAATATGCGACTAATTAGCGACTCCCTGTGGTAGACCCACTTGTTGGTAGCATATTGGTCGCAAAATATGCGACCAATTTGCGACCATGGTGGGAGATGCACTTCAGGTACAAAGTGATGGCAAAGCAACAACATGAAAAACATGTGTGTTTTAGGTATATTTACAAATAAGTGACCACACTATTGTGGTCGCAAAGTAGTCACAAAGTAGTGGCAAAATAGTGGTAAAATCTTATATATATATATATATATATATATATATATATATATATATGCCTCCATGTCTGTTCTCTCATTTGTAGAATCAAAACAGAAAAAAAACTTCATACATGTGGGAAATTTACAATAATTTGAGAGATTGGATATACAAAAGGATTGATAATCAAACAAAAAATATATCGTCGGAATATGCACAAGGCATGGAGCAGTTCATGAATTTTGCAACTAGTCAACCAATAGCTCAAAGTAGCAGAGGTAAGTTTTTCTATCATTGTATTAATTACAAAATAATAAATTTCTTCCGGGACGCTATTATCTGTATAGTCGAGGATTTATACCAAAGTATTATATTTGGTATAAACATGGAGAAGAACTGAATGTTCAGTTAGGCATAAGTAGTCGGTGTGATGATGTCCATAGAAATCAGGGAGGTAACTGTGGTACTAGTGAAGAAACAATAGATACATCCAGTAATAGATATATTGAAATGGTGACAGATCTATTTCGTGAGACTACGACTGATGAGTACTATAATGAGCACGAGGAAGGCTTTAATAATGTAGAAGAACCAAATTCAGAACCACAAAATTTTATAACATGTTAGAAGCTACGAAAAATCTATTGTGTGATAGTTGTCATGAAGAGAACTCACAATTATCTTTAACTGCTCGGTTTATGAACACTAAGTCTGATTTTAATCTTCTTGAAAAATGCATGGACTCCTGGGCGGAGTTGTTTACTAAATATTTTTTCAAGGAGAAACAAGCAACGGGTTCATATTATGAAACCAAAAAACTGATACAAAATTTAGGGTTCCCATTTTATACAATTGACTTGTGTGTTCACAATTGTATGATCTTTTGGACAGAAGATTAAAAATGGAAAAATGTAAATTTTACGATTTCCCCCGATATAAGCCAAGCGAGGGCAAGATGAGAATATCTTACAGTCGTATGTGGTATTTATCTATAGGCGACAAACCTAAGAGAATGTATCAAAGCGAGAAAACCGTATTGGCAATGAGGTGGCACGTAAAGCATGAAGTAGAAGCGGAGAAATGAGTCATCCATTTGATGCCGAGGAGTGGAAAAATTTTCAATATCTACATCTAAGATTTTCTACTGAATATCGAAATGTTTATCTTGTCTTATGTACTAATCGGTTCAATCTATTTGGGATGTCTCGTAATTATTCCTTATGGCCGGTGATTATCACTACATATAACTTACCACCTGATATGTGTATGAAGAAGAAAAAGTACTTGTTTCTAAAAATTCTGAATTCAGGGCCAAATCATCCGCACGCTAGTCTGATATATTCCTCCAACTTTTGATTGATGAGCTGAAAGAATATTGGTCTATGGGAGTTGAGGCATACGATGTGTCGTTGAATCAAAATTTTAATCTAAAAGTTGTGTTACTACAGACGATAAACGATTTTCCAGCGTATGGAATGTTGCCAGGATGGACAACGCATGGTAGACTGTCTTGTCTAATTTGTATGGTTCATACTAAGGCATTTCAATTACCAAATGGTAGAAAGACGTGTTGGTTTGATTATCACAAAAGGTTTCTTTCTAAGTGTCATCTGTTACGGAAAAATAAAACAATTTTTTTTAAATGGCAAGCACGTTTTGAATGACTATCCTCCATATCATTGATAGGCAAACAAGTTTTATATGAGCAAATAAAAACTGTCAATACTTTAAGAACATCTGATTGCGGTGGAAACGATCATGAAATTAAATAAGAAGGTTATGGAAACTGGCATAATTGACATAAATAACACATATTTTGGGAATTGCCTTACTGTGCGAATCTTAACCTACGACATAATGTTGATGTGATGCATATAGAGAATAATTTTTCAATAACATCATTAATACTATTATGAATGTCAAGGATAAATCAAAAGATACAGTTAAATCAAGGTTGGATATTGCAAAGTTTTGCTCTCGAAAAGAGTTGCACGTGGATGGTCGGGATAATGCTCCATTTCCTATATTTAGATTGACACAAAAAGCTAAAAAAACGCTTATTGGAATGTATTAAATATGAGGTCAAATTTTCGAACGGCTATGCGGCAAATTTAACAAATTGTGTGGATATGGATGGACTGAACTTCTCAGGCATGAAAAATCGTGACTGCCATGTTTTTATGGAGAGACTTCTCCCTTTTATATTTGCAGAAATTTTACCAAGAAACGTTCATCTACCATTATCAGCTATATACTATTAAACATATTTTTTTAGATATGTATAATAATAATAATAATTGCATGTACTAATTACTATATTCAAATGTAGGGGTAGGAGGATTTTTCTGAGATCTATGATCCAGATCATTGCAACATAGTCGTATCTGAATTTTGAAGGAAAACATAGTCATTATTTTGTGCAATTTGGAGAAGATCTTTTCACCTGCATTTTTCGACGTCATGGAGCACCTACCTATACATCTGCCATATGAACCTGAATTGGATGGATTTGTGCAATATAAGTGGATGTATCCATTTGAAAGGTTTTATAAAAAAATTAAAACCAAGGAGAAGAACAAACGATATGCTGTAGAGTCGATTGTTGAATCATATGTCAATGATGAGATATCTTACTTCTCGGAGCATTACTTTGTTGCCCATATACACACCAAAAATAGTTATTTACCGTAAATTATTAATTATTTTATTTGTAAGGTTAAGTAATTAACTTTTCGTATTGAATCGTGTATAATATATATACACGTCTATTAGATTCGATGAAGGTGATATCCCTGTGTATCCAGATCCCGGAGTGCCAGATATATTTACTCACATGGGTCTTCCAAATGGTAAAAATAAAGAAATTTGGCTATACGAAAAAGAATACAAATATGCACATGCATATGTATTGCGAAATTGTGAATATTTTCGTCCATTAGAGAGATAATAAGTTATTATGAAAACAATTTCATTTATTATATTATAATTTTATTGTAATTAACCAATATAAATTACATTTTCATATTTAATTTTGTAACATGTTTGAAGATCAAATTCGTTATACGTATCCATATCTTCCGGAAGATGAAATTTCATCAAAAAGAGAGGAAGAGTTTCATATATGGGTTTGAGATTATGTATAATTAATTAATTAATATGTATATGTTGTTTATATTTTTTATATAATTTTGAAATACTAATTACTGAGTATATATATATATATATATATGATCATAGGTCAATGCAACCACTTCAACAGATACACATGTCTTTCCGATATGGGCTCAAGAATTAGTGCAATGCCCCATGAACAATGCAACAACTTGGCCGATCTATTTTACAAGAAGTTATATGTTCCACACGAAGAAACATGAACACAGAAGAAAGACATGTAACTACGGTAATTGTGTCAAATGAGACAATTACTGAGATGCATCTGATGAAGCTAATTTTTTCAGGATTTTAACAGATATCATTCAACTTGAATATGTTAAACTCCTAAATTTGAAGATCACATTTTTTAAATGTAAATGGTACGATCCTACGCTTCCGAAAGGAACTCAAAATTCAGAAAATAGCGTCGTTGATGTCTTATCGTTAGGAAAATACTACAAGTACGAACCATTTATTCTAGATACGTAAATAAATAACTATAAATATATGTTAATATATATATATATATATATATATATATATATATTATGTATAATTCTATACATTTGTTTATATAATTAACTAATTTACGTTTCAATAATTATATGATGTACCGCAAGCTATCAAGCAGATCAAGTTTGTTACATTCCTTATCCGCACACTAAATTATCATCAAAACAAACATGACTCAGTGTTTTCAAAGCTAATCGAAATCTAATATTTTGGGGAACTACAAAAACAAAAACAAGATTAGTCTTTTGCAACAAGAAAATGATGAAGAGGTAACGATGGTTGATGAGATAGATGTGGATCGTTTGGTTGATAAAATTAATCAAATTGAAGAAATTGATTTCGATGTTGGAGATGCCGAACTACACAAGATGAATTTCAGTGTAATATTTCATTTTATATGACGATAAGGAAAAAGATATATAATATATTTTACTTATAAAACTGATATTACAAATTCTATATTCATTTTTGTATAGAAACTCTAAAACAATAATACTTATTATCAATTTCTATTACCAATTTCTATTACCAATTTCTATTACCAATTTCTATTAACTATTTTTTTTTCCAATTTTAACTATGTAGTCGTAAATTGGTTGTTAATTAGCGACTACATGTGGTTTTTTGGAACGTAGTCACAAATAAATTGCAAAATAGTGACCAATTTGCGATTACATATGGTTTTTTGGAATGTAGTCACAAATTAATCGCCAAAATAGCGACCAATTTGCGAATAAATCGAAATTTTTACACAGTGGTAGCAAATGTTTTTACACAGTGGTCACAAATGTTTTTACACAGTGGTTGCCAAAATAACGATCAATTTGCGAATACATCGGAATTTTTACACAGTGGTCGCAAAAATAGCCACCAATTTGCGATTACAAGTGTTTTGTTACATGTTTCTTATGTATGTTTCACATTTAAAACTTATATTTTCAATATTAGGCATGTACAAATCATTTCAAGTGGAAAAATATAAACAAAATCATAATTGTGTTGATATAAATTTATGAAACATATGAAGTGTTTATGAGTAGTATAAGGTTAAGGAAATGTATTAAGTGTTTTAGGTAAATGATATGTAAATTTGTTAAATATGTAAATTATTGTTGTTTACTTGGTAATTGAAGTTTATACAACTCATAATGATGTCAATAATCTCATATAATTCATAATTTGTTCATAATTTAAGGTTTAACGTATTAATTGTAACTATTTTGCCACCACATTGCCACTATATTGGGAATGTGGTGGCTAATTGGTCGAAAATAAAGTATATTCGCAAATTGATCGCAAAAAAGCCACCAATTTGCGACTATGGGTTGAAAATTTCATCTGTGGTTGCAAATTGGTCGTAAAACATGTGTAATTTAACATGTTTCTTATGTATTTTTTTACATTTAAAACTTATATTTTCAATCTTAGGTATGTACAAACCATCATAGGTAGAAAAATATAAACAAAATCATAATTGTGTTCATCTAAATATATGAAACATATGAAGTGGATATGAGTAGTATAAGGTTAAAAAATGTGTTAAGTGTTTTAGGTAAATGATATATAAATTTATTAAATATGTAAATTGTTGTTGTTTACTTCGCAATTAAAGTTTATACAACTCATAATGATGTAATCAATCTTATATAATTCATAGTTTTCACCAAAATTTTATAATTTATGGTTTGGGGTATTATTTGTCAATAATTTGCCACTACATAACAAAATTGTTGATGTGATCGCAAATTGGTCACAAAAATTTGCAACCACCTCTTATTTTTTATATGTGGTGGCAAATTAGCCACACTTTTGTGACCAATTTGCGATCACACTGTAATTTTAAAGGGTGGTCGTAAATTAGTAACAATTTTTTGACCAATTTACGACCACACCTAAATTTATATTGGTGGTTGCAAATTGGTTGGAAATTTGCGACCAATTTGTGATCACGCATTTAATTTTTAATTTTGTCACTGATTTGCGACCACATATGTAGTCGCAAATACTTTCTATATAAACATGACTCTTTCTCCTCATTTTCACACTTCAGAAAAACCTCCAACTTTCTAAAATCCTCTCAAACACTTCAACCAAATTCCAAAAAAAAAAACCAATACCCAATGGCAAGTAGCGGTAGGTCGTTGAGAGATCGTGGAAGAGGACAAATCCCATCGTCTTCTGGCCATAACTCATCGGCCTCTTCGAACCCCTCATCCGCCGCTTATAGAGTGGCATCCCTCCTACCTTTCTAGTATACGTTCACTCATCACACGGTTTCTGAAATCGAACCGTCTAATCGGTTTCAGGAATCGGAGGAACATGAAGAGGAAGAGGTTCCGCCTTTTGAAACGGAAACGGGAGAACAAAATATCATCTCATATAGTTTGTTATAAACCCCATGGCGGGACCAGTACTTCACAGTACTGTCTTTAGTGCCGACACCGAACATGGCTTGGTAACATTTTTAAATTATTTATTTCAATTTATTTAATTAAAATTAATAAAATTATTTATTAAAAATTAATATAATTAATAAATTTACTAAAATTATTAATTATTAAGAATTTATAAAACTTTATTTGAAATTTCAAATTTTAATATATTTAAATTATTAGGTTTGACCAGTACAAAGAAGTTATAACCCGTCAGATTTCAAAAATTCTAAAAAACAATTTTGACAGCCCCTACTAGAGTTGGACGATCGTGCCAAATGAACAACATGAAAAATATTTCATAGAATTTGGGGTAAATATTTTTTTTATGTATTATTATTTTTAATTAATTTTTTATTTAATAAAAAGTATTAATTACTAAAATTAATAAAATTTAAAATTGCAAGCAATCGTACATATGGGATCATGTGATCACCTCGGTGGTACGAAAAAAGTTTGAATCCAGCTGTGTAACACAAATGAAATGGATGGTGAGCACGGTTCATACAACCGGCAAACGTACAAGATAGATTTTCCCGAGTGTGTACAAAATAATGACAGATTATTGGGAACCAAAAACGGCGAATGAAACGAGTAGCAAACCCTACAACAATCGTAACTCTTCTCCGGATGGTATTTGTCCGCACAAGCATATGTCGGGCCAAAAATCATACATCCATATTAAACATGAAATGGTAAGTTAATTAAAAAATTTAAATTTGAATTTAATTTTTTATTTATTAATAATTTATTTCAAAATTTAAGAAAATAATTTGGAACGATCGGTTTTAATTAGATTTAAAAACAAATTATTATATTTTTTATTATTATTGAAATAATTTCGTATATTTAGGAAAAAATATTAATAATTAATAAAATTTTTAATTTAATTTCAAAATATTTAAATTATTTTAAAAATAAATGTAAAATAATATTTGTAAATTTAAATTAGAAAAATAAATTAATTTCAATAATAATATTAATATTTTGTAATTAAAAATAGTAATAAAATAAATTATTATGTTTTAATATTAATAGTAGTTAATTTTTCATAAATATTAATATAATAGTTTATAATTTATGGTTTAAAATTCATATTATTTAAAATTTTTTAATTTTTATTAATAAATTAAAAATATTATAATATTAAATGAAAAATATGTGAACTAATTAATATAAAATATTGAATAAAAAGATATATAAAATTAAAATTCTAAAATTTACTATTGAAATTTATTTAATACATGAAAAAAAAAATCTAATTCTCAGGTGGCGGAAATTGGAAATCAAATAGCGAAAATGTGGTCGTGGGTGGAGCCATCGATGGTTCCCCTGTAAAATCGTGATCCCGCATATAGGAGCCGAATGCGGGATCCGTCCGTTGGAAATACCCGAGGATCATCTCCAAACTCGAGATCTTCTTCTCGTTTTCTCTGTTCAGCTTTTCAATCTTCTGATTTCTTTCTAGAATCTGCGCGTTTTGTTGTTTAATCAACGCGTTCTGTTCTTGAAGCATTACGTACTCGGGTGAATTAGTTTGCACCCCAGTACGTTTACCCGTAGACTGTACGCGGTTCAGGCTACCGAGCCCATAAAGACGGCCTCGTTCATCCGTAACAGAAGACTACAAAATAACAAAAACAAAGTTTAAATAATAAATTTAAGTATTTAATTAATTAAAAAATATGTTAAAAGAAAAAACATTGAAAATTTTTTTTACCTGAATGAAGATCTCATTCTTCTGTTCTCGGGTCAGCTCAATTGGACGAGAGGTTCCATCAGATGTTTCAGTTGGATCGACCTCCACAATCGCCATCTTCTCTTGGATGTTTCGTTCGTATGCTTCACAGATTTGTTTTGCTTTCAAATCTACATACGAACCATCCGGTCTTGTGTGAGTCTTTATAAATACCTCATCTATTGAGACTGGTCGTCCCAAATTATGTTCCTTCACAGATATTGAAATAAATATTATTTAATTACTACCAAAAATGTTAATTAAATAAAAAAATTTTTGACTTACCATTTCCTGCTGGACCTAAATATAAGATTTTTGGCCCGATAAATGTTTGTGCGGGCCAAGACCGTCTCGAGCGGAGTTGTGGTTTTGAGAGGACTTCGTACTCCTCTCGGTAGATGTTTCTGTTCCCCAATAGTCTGTCATAATTTTGTACAAACTTGGGGAAATCCATCGGGGACTTTTTCTAGTTGTATGAACCGTGCTCACCATCCCTTTCATACGCCTTACGCAGATGGCCTTAAACTCTTTTCGTACCACCGGGGTGATCAGAGGATCCCAGGTGTACGATTGCTTGAAATTAAATTAGAAAATATTAATATATATTATTTAAATATTATAAAATAAGTAAAATTTTTTTTAAAAAAATAACTTACCACAAACTCTATGAAATATTTTTCTGCCTTTCACCAAGTACGACGGTCCAACTGTAGTACGGACCATCAATTTTATTTTTCAAAATTTTTGCGATTTGATGAGTAATATTCCCGTTATCGCGGTCAAACCTAATATTATTTTAGAGAGAAATTTTAAATTTATATTAATATAATTACAATTATAATAAATATTTATTAAAAAATAATTAATAGAAAACTTCTTACCACAATGTATTAGGAGCCGCTTGTGGAAACAACACAGTCAAATACTGCTCGCGGCCCGGAGTTTGTAACAAACTATCAAGAGTGATAGTTTGTTCATCCGTTCCGTTTCGTAGTCGGGAATTTCTTTCTCCTCATGTTCATCTGATTCCTGAAACCGTGGAGGTGTTTGGGTTTCAGGAACGGAATGAGGGATAAAGGTATATTGGAGAGGGAGGTGGGATGCCGCTCTATTAGCGGATGGTGAAGGGTTCGAAGAGGCCGAAGAGGTTCCTCGGCTGGAACACGATCTGATAGATCGTCTTCCACGACCTCTTAACGACCTACCGCTACTTGCCATTTTTTAGAAAGTTTTTAGAAAGTGTTTAGAAAGTGTTTAGAGAGATTTTGATTATGAAGTTTTGAGAGATTTGTGAAAAATGAAGGAAAACCTTCGTGTATTTATAGTTTACAATATCGCAAATTAGTGGCAAAATTGAAGTGGTCGCAAATCAGTCGCAAATTTGCGACTGATTTGCGACTACCAATTAATTTGGTGGGAAACAAAAACGTTCAAACTCCCACCAAATTAATTGGTGGGAGTTTGAATTTCCGAAAACTTTCAAACTCCCACCCAATTAAATGGTGGTCGCAAATCAGTCGCACATTTGCGACCACCTGTTCATTTATCAAAAACTGTAAATGTGGTCGCAAATCAGTGGCAAATGTGCGACTGATTTACGACCACAGTTATAGATATTGAATTTATTACACGTGGTCGCAAATCAGTGGCAAATGTGCGACTGATTTGCGACCACATTTACATATATTGAATTTATTACACGTGGTTGCAAATTAGTCGCAAATTTACGACTGATTTGCGACCATGATTAATTTTTGTGACTGAAATGCCACCACATTGCCAATGCAGTGGCAAATTGCCAATGCAGTGGCAAAGTGGTGGCAAATCAATCACAAATAATACCCTAAACCCTAAATTTTGAGATTTTGATGAATACATATAATTATATAAGATTGATTAATTGATTATAAGTTATAAAAATTTCAATTACTATGAAAACAATAACATTTCCCAAATTTTCAAATAACTTACCTAAAACACTTAACAAATTTACTTAACCTTATACTTCTTATATACATTCCAAATGTTATCTAAATATGAAATCATTAGAAATATGGTTTTCAATATATGTTATCACTTATAATGGTTAGTAGTCTCATTAGTATAGAAATACAAGTTTTAAATGTGGAAAATACTTAGGGGAAATGTGAATTTACCATATGTGGTCGCAAATCAGTCGCAAATTTGCGACTGATTTGCGACTTCACATCAAATTTTTAGAATATGGTCGCAAATCAGTCGCAAATTTGCGACTGATTTGCGACCACAATTAATTTTTGTGACTGAAATGCCACCACATTGCCAATGCAGTGGCAAAGTGGTGGCAAATCAGTCACAATTACTTAAAAAAATTATATTTATATGGTTATTGCTAATACATTAAATTATATAAAAATCATATGTACAAAATACATAGCATAACTATATTTATTACATTTCTTCGTTCTCGTCATCATCTGAAGATGAAATATTACATTGAAATTCATCTTCTAGTTCCGCATCTCCGACATCGAAATCAATTTCTTCCGTATGGTTAACTCTATCGACCAACCGATCTACCTCTATCTCTTGAACAAGCATTACGTCTTCATCATTTTCTTGTTGCAAAAGGCCAATCTCGTCTTTGTTTTTGTATTTCCCCAAAATGTTAGATCTTGGATTAACTTTCAAAACATTGAGCCATGTTTGTTTTGATGATGATTTAGTGTGCGGATAGGGAATATAACAAACTTGATCTGCTTGAGATGCTGATACATCATAAGTATTGAAATATAAATTAGTTATAAATTTGTAAGAAAAAAATCATATATATAGTAAATTATTACCGAATACGTACGTACCGAGAATAAATGGTTCATATTTGTAGTATTTCCCCGATGATAAGACATCAACGACGCCATTTTCCGACTTCTGAGTACCTTTCGAGGGCGTAGGATCGTACCATTCACATTTAAAAAGCGTGATCTTCAAATTTAGGAGTCCGACATACTCAAGTTGAATGATATCTGTTAAAATACCGTAGAAATCAGCTTCATCAGATGCATCTGAGTAATTGTCCCCCTTCACACAAATACCGTAGTTACATGTCTTTCTCCTATGTCCATGTTTCTTCGTGTGGAACATATAACCTCTTGTAAAATACATCGGCCAAGTGGACGCTTTATTCATCGGTCCTTGAACTAATTCTTGAGCCCATATAGGAAAGACACGTGAATCTGTGGAAGTGCATGAATTGACCTATGATCATATATCAAAAATTAAACTTAATTAGTATTTCCAAATTAATAAATAAAATATAATATATATGTCAAATAATTAATTAAACATACACAATCCCTAACCCATATGTGGAACTCTTCCTCTCTTTTCGATGAAATGTCATCTTTCGAAAGATATGGATACGTACATCGAATATGATCTTCAAACATGCTACAACAGTAAATATTGAAAATTATTATATATTTCTTAATACAATGAAATGAGATGTAATAAATGCAATTAATTATTTTCATATACCTCTCTAGTGGTCGAAAATATTCATAATTCCGTAATACATATGTATGTGCATATTTATATTCTTTTTTGGAGAGCCATATTTCTTTATATTTACCACTTGGATGACCCATGTGCGTAAATATATCGGGTACTCCGGGATCTGGATATACATGCATGTCACCTTCATCGAATCTTGTAGACCTGTACATGTTAATATATATATTATATTACTTACATTCATATATATATAATAAAATAATTAATTCATAAGCATAACAATTAATTTAGGTTACCACCTCTACGTCCATCCCAGAGGTGTGGAGTTCGACTCCACCGCTCCTCGCAGAAGGATGCCAAATCTTCGTATGAAGATATTGGGCTATTGGGTCGGCCCGTTGTGACCTAGTGACAAAAAAAGCATAACAATTAATTTAGGTTACCTGTTTTTCGTGTGTATGTGCTCAGCAAAGTAATGTTCTGAGAAGTAAGATATCTCATCATTCACATATGATTCAAAAATCGACCCTGCAGCATATCGTTTTTTCTTCGCCTTGCTTTTAAGTTTTTTAAAAAACCTTTCAAATGGATACATCCACCTATATTGCATAGGTCCACCAAGTTCAGCTTTGTATGGTAGATGTACAGGAAGATGCTCCATGACGTCGAAAAATGAAGGCGGAAAGATCTTTTCCAAATTGCACAAAATTATGACTATGTTTTCCTTCAGAATTTGGATATGGTTTTGTTGTAATGATCTGGAGCATAAATCACGGAAAAATCCTCCAATCCCTATATATATATATATTAATTACCATCGAAAATTAATTAGTTTAGGCAATTATTATTAATTTACGTATTTCTAATTAAAAATATAGTTATTACTATATTTACCTGATAATGCTAGATGAACGTTTCGTGGTAAAAGTTCTGCAAATATAAAAGGGAGAAGTCTTTCCAAAAAAATATGGCAGTTTAGTCCATCCATATCCACACAATTTGCTAAATCTGCCGCATAGCCGTCCAGAAATTTGACATCATTTTTTATACATTCCAATAACCGTTCTTTCACTGTTTGGGTCTATTGAAATATAGGGAATGGAGCATTACCCCGACCATCCACGTGCAACTCTTTTCGAGAGCAAAACTTCGGAATATCCAACCTTGACTTAACTGTATCTTTTGATTTCTTTTTCACATTCATAACAGTATTAATGATGTTATCGAAGAAATTCTTCTCTATATGCACCACATCAAGATTATGTTGAAAGTTAAGATCCGTCCAGTACGGCAACTCCCAAAATATACTTTCTTTGTGCCAATTATGCCAGCTGCCGTAACCTTCTTCTTTACTTTCATGACCGTTTCCGCCGCACTTAGATGTTCTTAAAGGATTGACAGTTTTTATTCGCTCGTATAAAACTTGTTCTCTTGTCAATGATTGTGGAGGACAGTCATTCAAAGCGTGCTTCCCTTTTAAAAATTTTATTTTATTTTTCCGTAACGGGTGACCATTAGGAAGAAACCTTCTATGACAATCAAACCAACACGTCTTTCTCCCATTTGGTAATTGAAATGCCTTCGTATCATCCATACAAATTGGACAGGCCAGCCTTCCATGCGTTGTCTATCCTGACAACATTCCATAAGCGGGAAAATCGCTTATCGTCCAAAGTAACACAGCTTTTAGATTGAAATTTTGGTTCAGCGATACATCGTATGCATCAACTCCGATAGACCATAATTCTTTCAACTCATCAATCAAAGATCGTAGGAATATGTCCAGACTAGCACGCAGATGATTTGGCCCCGAATTCAAAATAGTTAGAAACAAATACTCTTTCTTCATACACATCTCTGGTGGCAAATTATATGGAGTGATAATCACCGGCCATAATGAATGATTACAAGACATCCCAAATGGGTTGAACCCATCAGTACATAAGCCAAGATAAACGTTTCGAGATTCAGCAGCAAATCTAGGATGTAAATATTGAAAATTTTTCCACTCTGCAGCATCAGATGGATGACTCATTTCTCCGTCTTCTGCTTCATGCTCTGCGTGCCACCTCATTGCCTCTGTGGTTTTCTCGCTTTGATACATTCTTTTAAGTCTATCACCTATAGGTAAATACCACATACGACTGAAAGGTATTCTCGTCCTGCCCTCGCTTGGCTTATACCAGGGGGAATCGCAAAATTTGCATTTTTCCAATTTCTCATCTTCTTTCCAAAATATCATACAATTTTTAACACACACGTCAATTGTATAAAACGGGAGGCCTAAATTTCGCATCAATTTTTCGGTTTCATAATATGAACCCGTCGCCTGATTCTCCTCGGGTAAATATTTTGTAAACAGCTCCGCCCAAGAATCCATACATTTTTCTGGTAAATTAAAATCAGACTTGATGTTCATAAACCGAGCCGCTAAAGATAACTGTGAATGCCCTTCATAACAACCACCATACAATGGATTTTTTGCAGCTTCTAACATGTTGTAAAACTTTTATGCTTCTTCATTAGGCCGTTCTTCTTCATAATTATAATTATAATTTTCTTCGTTCTGATTATAGTACTGATGATGATCATCAGTCATTGTCTCACGAAATGCATCCGTCACCATTTCAACATATCTATTACCAGATATACCAACTGTTTCATCACTACTACAATCACGTCCCTGATTTCTTTGTACATCACCCCGACTAGTACTCGTCCCTAACTGAACATTCAGCTCTTCTCCATATTTATACCAAATATAATAATTTGGCATAAACCCTCGACTATATAGATGACTCCATATTTTTCGTCCCAGAATAAATTTATCATTTTTGCAATTAATACAAGGACAGAAAAACTTACCTCCGCTACTTTGAGCTATAGGTTGACTACTTGCAAAATTCATGAACTACTCCATGCCTTGTTCAAATTCCGCCGAGATATTTCTTGTTTCATTATCAATTCTTCTGTACATCCAATCTCTCAAATTGTTATAATTTCCCCACATGTTTTACATAAATTTTTACCTTTGATTTCACAAATGAGAGAATGGGATGGTGCATATATATACAACATTTTACGACTACTTTGCCACTACTTTGCCACTGATTTGCCACTACTTTGCAACTACAGCTATGTAGTCGCTTAAATGTCGTTATACCTAACACGCACATGTTTTTTATGTTGGCACTTTGCCACCACTTTGTGACTGTAGAGCCACTACATACCGTAGTCGCAAATTGGTCGCATTTTTAGCGACCAATAAGCGACTACCACCTGATTTTCTATATGTAGTCGCTAATCAGTCGCTATTTTGTGACTGATTAGCGATTACCTGGGTCAGTCTCATGGCAGTCGCATTTCAGTCGCTAATTGGTTGCATATTGCGACTGATTTGCGACCACACTTATTGGTCACATTTTTGCGACCAATTTGCGACTACTTCGCCGTAGTCGCAAATTAGTCGCTAAACCGTGGCAAATGTGGTCGCAAAAATTGCGACCACGTATATAGTCGCAAATTATCGTCGCAAATTGGCAGTTTTCTTGTAGTATATGTTTTATCAACATGATGGATTTTTTTTTAAGGAAAACATTTTTGTATTCCTGCGGGATCAATGAGAGAAAAATTGATTGGAGAAGCTCATGGAGAAGGACTCATGAGACATCTTGGTCGAGATAAGACATTGAGTGTACTTATGGAACATTTCTACTAGCCACATCTAAAAAGAGATGTTGAAAGAATATATGCTAAGTGCATCACTTTCTTGAAAGCAAATCCAAGCCACACCCCTATGGTTTATATATGCCTTTGTCCATTCCTAACCTACCTTGGGTAGATATCTCTATCGATGTTGTCTTAGGTCTGCCGAAGATCAACCAAAAGGATTCTATCTTTGTAGTTATAAACAGGTTCTCAAAGATGGCTCGTTTATACCATGTAATCTAATGATGCTACGCAAATAATTGATCTCTTTTTAAAAGAAGTAGTGCGTCTACATGGAGTATCCAAAACAATTATTTCAGATCATGACATCAAATTTCTAAGCCATTTCTAGAAGAACTAAGCTGCTCTTTTCAACCGTTTTCCACCCACAGACCGACGGTCAAACAGAGGTAGTGAACTGAACTCTTTCAACCTTATTGAGAGGCACGGTCGGTAAGAATGTAAGGAACATGTTGTCTTGCTTACCTTACATTGAGTTTGCTTATAATCATGCTAAACATTCAACAACTAAACTTTCTCCTTTTGAAGTGGTTTATGGATTTACTCCCACTACCCCACTAGATCTTATACCTTTACCTCAAGATGCTATATCTAGTGAAGGAGAAACCAGGGCAGATTATGTTAATAAGATTCATCAAAATGTCAAGGACAACTTGGAAAATAAAACCGAGCAGTACAAAAGAAATGAATATAAACACTGAAAAGACATATCATTTGAACCTGGAGATTTGATCTGTTGCACATGAGACATGAAAGAATCTCCAACCAAAGGATATTCAAGTTGTCCCCAAGAGGAGATGGTCCTTTTCGTGTTTTAGAAAAGATCAACAACAATGCCTATAACTTTGAGTTGCAAGGTGAGATGTCCATATCTCCTTTTTTTGATATCACTGATCTTGCCTCTTTTCATGCAGATGTACCTATTCTAATAACATAACCTTTTTAAGAGGGACGAGATGATGAGGACATCAATACCAACTTACTAGAGACCATGGAAGAGCCCATTAATATACCTACTATGAGAAAAACTCCAAGAACAAGATCAAGTATAAGAAACTTTAGTAAAATGTTCAACAAATCCGTGGAGAGTCTCATCTCAATCATAGAAGATGGAGGATGCCATGAAGTTGAAATTACTAAAGAAATACAAGAAGGAGACTATGAGCAACTAAAGACTATAACAACTTCACTTCTTCAAGTTCTACAAGGCTTCAAAGATACAACTTTGTTCATCATTGCTAAAAAAACTTAAGAAGGCATTATAAGGAGTTTCAAGAGACCAAGATGTGTATTTAAAATTTCTATATTTAAATTAACAAGTTTATTTGTCTTGTTTTTGCAAGAATATTACTATTAAGTTTAAGAGTCTTTTATTTGTCACTAAATCCCAATGTCTTGTTGTTATTTTCATTTTAATCATTCCATTATAATGTATTTTCAGCCTTAGAAGGCATATGTTGGTGGACTAGTATATAAAATCCCTTCTCAGCATGTAATCACTTAAGTTTATAAAATAAAAACCTAGTTTTTCTTCCTTTGAAAAGAGTTGTCATCTCTAGTCTTCTTTTATGAGAATCCTTGAAGATTAAGTGCTCTAGACTTATCACATACCTTTTATAATTTGTGTGGCGTCTCTCGATCTACCTTTCTACCAAATACTCACTTAGATCCTCCAGAAAGTGCTCTACAACTAGCTGAAGGGTCACCATTAATCTTTTCAACAACCCATCACTCATGAGTCTCTAAAAATATTGTACAGCCAGCTAGAGCCTCTCTAACAATTCTCCTTGCTCGAACAAGCCCTCTTGTTCCTGCATCATCTAGTATCAGAGCTTAATCGCTCCTATTCAGGTTTATCTACCACTATTTTCGTTTTTACTCTGTCATTTTCTTGTTAACTTGTTGTCGAACTGCATCTCCTTATAAAACCCATAAAAATAAAATCCCAATATATTGTTTTATGTTAAAATCACATCATTAGTTGTTGATAGCTTGTGCAACTAGATATGTCGATTTTCAGCTCTGTTTGATTGTGTCTATTTGACTTCCTTTGCTACTGAAACTAGATCTGTCAAATTTCAGTTATTTTTTATTGTGTTTATTCGACTTCCTTTGATGTTGCAACTAGATGTGTCGATTTTCAATTGTTTTTTTTATTATGTTCTATTCAACTTCTTTACATTTGATATGTGTGTTTAGTGTGAGACATATTGTGTGAGTATGGGAGAACCAGCAGATGTGAATGTTGCTTAGATGCTTGCTGCTATTTAGATTCAACTTCGGAATCTAGGAGATTGGTTGACAAGAATTGAACAGCCACCACAAATTCGTAGAAATCCTATTAAAAATGTGAATGCCTAACATGTGAATCATGAAGAGGATGAAATAGCTGGCTTAGAAGATGATCTTCCACCAAAACCTGATCATAATCCTAGACCACGAAGACAATATCAGCGTGACAAATATAGAGTAGAAGAAGTTTAGCATGGAAACAAAGAGGTAAAGCTCATGGCACCAACCTTTGCTAGAAAGGTTAATCGAGATGCCTACCTTGATTGGAAAAGGAGTATGGAATATATATTTGAGTATTACAACTACTCAGATCCGAGAAAAGTGTCTTTAGCAGCTGCTCAACTCACTGAAAGTGCTCGAGCTTGGTGGGACAGAGATGTGTCTGAAAAAAGAAGACATAAGCATGGTTAGATCAGTAGTTGGGAATACATGAGATTCCAACTAAGGAGAAAATATGCCCATGCATACTACTACAGAGAGTTGCAGAAGAAATTTTGAAAATTAACTCAAGTCTCTAAATCTGTTGAAGAATATTTTGATGAGATTGAAATGCTTAGAAACATGTTGGATACTGAAGATTCAGAATAAACTTTGATGGCTCAATTCCTAAATGGTCTGCAAGATCGAATTGCTACGAAAGTGGAGAGACAAACCGATCATGATCTGGATGAGTTGCTGCATCTTGTGGTTCAAGCCGAATAGCACATAAAAAGAAAGACTATCTCAGCAGATCGTAGTAAGTCTAAATGGAATCAACAACCTCAAAGGATTTTGGACAAAGGAAAGACCATTGACACAAAATCCAGATTTAAGAAATCCATAACTGAAACGTCTAAAAATAACAAAACAGAACAAGGTAAAACTCTAAGTCAAAGATCTCATGACATAACTTATTTTAAATATCAGGAAAAATGTCACTATGCAAGGGAATGCCCAAACCAGAGAGTTACGATCATTAAATCAAATGGAGAATATGAATCTTAAGATGAACAAGAGTATGAACCTGAAAACATTGAGTAAGAAGTTGTGGATTACCTTGACATAGGAGAGCTTCTAGTTACAAGGAGATTTCTCAATGCTCTTTTTGAACCATAATCTATAAAAAAGAAAATATTTTCCATTTTCGGTGCACAGTATACTCTAAGGTATGTATCTTGATCATAGATGGTGGTTCTTGTACCAACGTAGCCAGCAAGTATTTGGCTGATAAGCTAGGTTTACAAAAGACAAAACACCCTCGACCATACAACCTCAAATGGCTGAACGATGAAACTGAGCTCAAAATTGCAGAATAAGTCACCATACCATTCAACATAGGCAAGTATATATGTAGATCAAGTTGTGTGTGATGTGGTTTCTATGCAAGTAGGACATCTACTTCTAGGTCATCCATGGCAATTTGACAAAGAAGCATTACACAATGGATACACCAATCACTATACCTTTATGCACAATAACAAGAAACATAGCTTAACACCTTTAAACCCACATGAAGTGCATGAGATGCAACGAGTTATGTGTAAAGGAGAGAAGCTAAGTAAAACTAAACCTTACAACACCTATTACTATTTTGAAATCTTTTGACTCTCAAGAACAGATGCTACTAATGATCTTTAAAGAAGGGTTGTTATCAGGTCAAGAAAAGGAAGTGCTCCCTGCTGCTGTTCTGGAGCTTCTTGACAAATTCACTAGTGTTTTTCCAGAAGAGATACCACCAAGATTACCACCTATAAGAAGAATCGAGCATCAGATTGATCTTGTTCCTAGAGCACATTTGCTAAACTAAGATGACTATAAAGTGAATCCAGAAGAAGCAAAGGAGCTAGAAAAACAAGTACAAGATTTAATGTCTAAGGGCTATATCTGAGAAAGTCTAAGCCCATATGATGTTTACTGCCTAAGAAAGATGGAACTTGGAGAATGTGTATTGATGGTAGAGCAATCAACAATATCACTGATAAATACCTTCAACCAAATCCAAGACTTGATGACATGCTAGATGAACTCAATTGGAGCAACTATCTTCTCAAAAATTGATCTAAGAAGTGAATATCATTAGGTGAGAATGAAATAAAGTGATGAATGGAGGATAACGTTTAAAACCAAACAAGTATTATATGAATGGATAGTCATACAATTTGGACTCACAAACGCTCCAAGTACATTCATGAGGCTCATGAACCACGTCCTAAGAGCATTTCTCTGTAAGTTTGTAGTGGTTTATTTTGATGACATTCTAATGTATAGCTCTAATCATTAAGATCACTTACGACATCTTGAGCCAGTAATTGAAACGATTAAGGCTGAAAATGTTTATGCTAACCTGAAGAAATATACTTTGTGCATTGATCAAATTGTATTTCTAGGATTTATTGTAAGTTCTCAGGACTTCAAGATCGATGAAGAAAAGATCAAAGTAATTCAACATTGGCCAATCCCAACAACAATCGGACATGTGAGGAGCTTACATGGATTGCCTAGTTTCTATAGAAGATTTGTCACGAACTTTAGTATTGTTGCTACACCCCTCAATTTTGTGATTAAGAAGAATGTAGAATTTAAATGGGGACCAGGACAAGAGAAGGCATTCAACGAGCTGAAAGATAGCCTCACACATGCGCCTATTTTGGTACTTTCTAACTTTGATAAAAATTTGAAATTGAATATGATGCTTGTGGAACAGGTTTAGGAGATGTCCTAATCCAAGGAGGAAAACCAATGGTTCACTTCAGTGAGAAAATTAGTGGAGTTTCATTGAACTATCCCACATATGATAAAGAGCTCTATGCTTTGGTAAGGTCTCTTGAAACTTGGTAATATTACCTACTGTCAAAAGAGTTTATTATTCATACAGATCATGAGACGCTTAAACACTTAAGATGACAAATGAAGCATTAGAAGAGTCATGCAAAGTGGCTTGAGTTTGTGGAGACTTTTTTCTATGTGATCAAATATAAGAAAGGTAAAGATAATATTGTGGCTGATGTTTTATCAAGGACAAATACTCTCATCAGCACAATGAAGCTAAGATTATGGGATTTGAACATATCAAGATAATGCATAAGACTGATCCCAATTTTCAAGAAATGTTCAAGGAGACCAACAAAGCTGCATTTGCTAGGTTTTATCAACATGATGAATTTTTGTTTAAGAAAACGTTTTTGTATTTTTCAGCGATCAGTGAGAGAACTACTAGTTGGAAAAGCTCATGCAAGAGGACTCATGGGACATTTTGGCTGAGATAAGACATTGACTATACTTATAGAACATTTTTACTGGCCACATCTAAAAAAAGATGTTGAAAGATTATGTGCTAAGTGCATCACTTGTTTGAAAGCAAAATCTAGGTCATACCCATTTCTAACCTACCGTGGGTAGATATCTCTATAGATTTTAACTTAGGTCTACCGAAGATCAACCACAAGGATTCTATCTTTGTAGTTATAGACAGGTTCTCAAATATAGCTCCTTTTATACCATGTAACAAGATTAATGATGCTATGCAAATAGTTTATGATACAAGCCTCGATTCAAGGCTTGGATGCGTGTGGGCTGTTTGGAGAAGTTTAGGTGAGAAACTCGACCTTAAGCTTCTGGATAGGGGTTTTCTAATTGATATTGGATGGAGGGGTGAAGTGAACCACACG
This sequence comes from Pugionium dolabratum, assembly GCA_018901945.1. Lineage (NCBI taxonomy): Eukaryota > Viridiplantae > Streptophyta > Magnoliopsida > Brassicales > Brassicaceae > Pugionium > Pugionium dolabratum. Next base: position 143,005 of record JAEVFF010000544.1, on the reverse strand, counting down.
AGGGGTGATGAACCTCGTGATAAATCACAAACTTAGAACTAGGAGGGCTGGTCTCAACTAGGTTCTAAGCGCACAAGTCTTTTGAGAGAAAAACTTGTAGGAAGAAAATTCGCACTTTATTAATTATCAAAAAGGTTGTCGAACTACAATGCTGGAAGGAGCCTTATTAATATGCTCGACAGCTTGACCTTCTAGGGTTGACTCAAGAAAAGAAATGGAAAGTTTATAAAAGTGCACAAATGGAAAACTTACAAAAGTGCATAACCGAAAAAAGACTTATTCCTAAAATGTCTTTGACTCAAAAATGTAAATAATCTAAATCCTACCATGCAAAAGAGAAAGAGACAAATATCCAATTTGAAAACTTACCTTTCTTACCTCACGGCCAAGAAATGGAAGTTGCCCGTCCTTGTGGCATGCATGCGCCTTGCTCCTAGTCTTCGACTTGGAGTAGGGTTAGGAATCTTTGGGCCCTGACCTCTCTTGCCACTAAAGCCCAAGTCTCTGAAGTCCATTGCATTGTTGAAAAGCCTTTGGACTCTTCTTTGCACTTCTGGCCCAATGTCCTTTGTCGATCATCTTCTAGGAGCTTGTCGACCCACAAGCTGAATTTGTGGAATAGTGCCCTTGATCTGCTCCTTGTCATTGCTCCTGGTGGCACCACTGGTGTAGAGACTTCCTCTAGATGCATGTCATGAAGCTGGTACCTTATCTGGTCCGAGTTTCTTTGTGTAGATGTTGAAATGCCCGTGCTCTCGGGTGGATCGGCTGTACCAGCTGGATTGTGCGAGGTACTGGCCGAAATGTCTTCTGCTCCGGCCAAGTTGATTCCGGAGCCGGTGGCGTCACCAATTGGACCGGCGGTATCATCCACGTCGCCTCCAGTTGGGCCGGAGGTTTTCGGTGGAAATGTTGATCGGTCTAGCCCGGTTGGTCGAAGGTCCGGTGGTACCGCTCGGGCCGGCAGACGTGCCAAATGGCCCGGCTGTCTCGGGCAAGCTCCCTGGTCGGCCAGTCTGGTCTCCTAGCCGGCCATACGACCTGATGTCCCCATCATCCCCTCTTTCTTCAGTAGGTTTTGACCTCAAAACTGGTTCACCTGCATGGAAAGGGGGTAAGTCAGTTACGTTGAACGTGTTAGACACATTAAACTCACCTGGAAGCTCGATCCGGTAGGCGTTGTTGTTGATTCTCTCCAGCACTCTGAATGGCCCATCTCCTCTTGGTGCTAGCTTGGAACTCCTTAGGTTGGGGAACCTCTCCTGCCTTAGGTGTAGCCACACCCAATCGCCTGGTTGAAAAATCACCTCCTTTCTTCCCTTGTTAGCATGAGTCACGTACTGCCCGGTACTCTTCTCCAAGTTCTCTGCTGCTTTCTGGTGTAACTTCCTTATGAACTCTATCTTGGATGCTCCGTTGAGTTTGGTCATCTCTACTGGTGGCAGTGGCATTTGCTCCAATGGTGTGAGAGGGTTGAAGCTGTATACCACTTCAAAGGGTGTCTTCTTGGTTGCTGAGTGCACGTCTCGGTTGTAAGCGAACTCTATGAATGGCAGGCACTCCACCCAAGTCTTGAGGTTCTTCTCTAGTGTAGTCCTGAGAAGAGTTGACAGTGTCCGGTTGATAACTTTCGTTTGGCCATCGGTTTGAGGATGGCAGGTGGTAGAGAAGAATAGCTTCTTGCCTAGCTTCCTCCAAAGGGTCCTCCAGAAATGGCTGAGGAACTTGGTGTTCCTGTCTGACACGATGGTCTTTGGCACTCCATGAAGCTGTACTATCTCCCTGAAGAACAGCTCGGCTGTTTGCGTGGCATCATTAACATTGGCACACGGAATGAAGTGTGCCATCTTGGAGAATCTGTCCACCACTACAAAGATTGCATCTTTGTGGTTGATCTTGGGAAGACCTAGAACGAAGTCCATTGAGATGTCCACCCATGGATGTGTAGGTATGGGCAGTGGGAGATACAACCCGTGAGGGTGCACTCGGGATTTCGCCTTTTTGCAAGTGATGCACCTTGCACAATGGGCTTCTACTGACCTTTTGATGTGTGGCCAGTAGAAGTGCTCCTTGACCACTACTAGAATCTTGTCGACACCAAAGTGGCCCATGAGTCCTCCTCCATGAGCTTCTTGGATGATAAGCTCTCGTAATGATCCTTGTGGTATGCACAACCTTCACTCTCAGAACAAGAATCCCTCATGGATGTAAAACTTGCCATGACTTCCTGTGCCACACTCCTTGTAGCTCTCAGCAAAGTCATGATCACTCTTGTATAGGTCCTTGATGTGCTCGAATCCTAGGACATTTGTCTCCATGGTGGATATCAAGGCAAACCTCCTTGATAGTGCATCGGCTACCACATTGTCTTTGCCCTTCTTGTACTTGATGACGTACGGGAAGATCTCTATGAACTCCATCCAACTGGTATGTCTCCTCTTGAGATTGGTTTTCCCTCTGAGGTGTTTGAGAGTCTCGTGATCAATGTGGATCACAAACTCCTTGGACAGCAAGTAATGCTGCCAAGTCTCCAATGCTCGGACCAGGGCATAAAGCTCCTTGTCGTAAATGGATAGTTCAGTGAGGCACCACCTAGCTTCTCACTGAAGTATGCCATTGGCCTCCCTCCTTGTGTTAGCACTGCTCATATGCCTATTCCAGAGGCATCACACACCACTTCAAGCGTCTTGTTGAAGTTAGGCAGGACTAGCACGGGTGCATGTGTAAGGCTGTCCTTCAAGGCCTTGAATGCCTTCTCCTGAGCTTCTCCCCAGCTGAATCCCATGTTCTTCTTCACTACTGCCATCAATGGTGAGGCAATGCTGCTGAAGTTGGGCACAAATCTTCTCTAGAAGCTGGCCAGACCGTGGAAACTCCTTACTTGGATGATGTTGCTTGGTGTTGGCCATTCTTGTATGGCTCGAATCTTCTCTTCATCAATCTGTAAGTCCTGTGAACTTACAACAAAATCAGAAGACAAGTTTATCAGTACAAAAGATGCACTTCTTGAGATTGGCATAAATCTCTTCTTGTCGAAGGATTTTAAGCACCAACTCAAGATGTGTGAGGTGATCCCTTAAGCACTTACTATAAACTAAAATGTCATCAAAATAAACTACAACGAACTTACTGATGTACGCCATAAGAACTTAGTTCATAAGGCGCATGAAGGTGCTTGGGGCATTAGTCAAACCGAATGGCATGACTGTCCACTCGTAGAGCCATTGCTTTGTCTTGAAAGCAGTCTTCCATTCATCACCTTCCTTCATCCTGATCTGGTGGTATCCACTCTTGAGGTCTATCTTGGAGAAGACCGTGGCTCCACTCAGCTCATCTAGCATGTCATCCAGCCGTGGTATTGGATGCCGGTACTTGAGAGTGATGTTGTTGATTGCTCGGCAGTCCACGCACATTCGCCAAGTCCCATCCTTCTTGGACACTAGTAGTACTGATACGACACATGGACTGAGGCTCTCTCGAACATAGCCTTTCTCCAGGAGCTCTTTGACTTGCTTCTCAAGTTCCTTAGACTCCTCTGGACTCATCCGGTAGGCTGGCCGGTTGGGCAGGGCTGCTCCGGGCACGAGGTCGATCTGGTGCTCTATGCCTCGTAGGGGAGGTAAGCCTGCTGGTATCTTTTCCGGGAACACATCCTGGAACTTGTTGAGGAGAGCTGCTACTTCAGGAGGTAGCTCTACCTGTTCTTTCTCTACATTCAACACTTCTTTGAAAACCATTAGTAGCATTAGATCCTTCGAGGCTAAAGCTCTCCGTACATGACTTGGTTGAATAAGAAAATTAGATTTAATGAGCTTCTTTTCCTTACTCATTTGCTGTTGAAGCTCATGTACCTGGGCAGGTGTGAGAGGAGCTAGGCTGACCTTTCTTTTGTCATGCACAAAAGTGTAGAGATTGGTTCAGCCATCATGCCTGGTCTCCTTGTCAAACTACCATGGCCTTCCTAGCAGAAGATGGCCAGCTTGGATTGGCACCACGTCGTACACTACTTGGTCTTGGTACTTGCTCACACTGAATGGCACAGTGACTTGCTCATAGATCTTGAGCTCCACTTTGTCATCGAGCCATCTCAGTCTATGGTCGAGGATGCCTTGTCTTCTCTAGACCTAGCTTATCGACCATGTACGCACTAGCAACGTTAGTGCAAGAACCACCATCTATGATGAGGTTACATACCTTGCCCTTGATGGTGCAACGGTTGTGGAATATGTTCTCCCTTTGGATGGTCTCTGAAGGATCCACCATTGCACTGAGAATGCGTCTATTGACCAGCACTTCCCCCACATCAGGGTACTCAATGTCATCGTATTCTCCTTGTGGTTTATAGTCCTCTTTATCTTGGGATTCATACTCTCCAGCCTCTGTAATCAGCATGATCCGGTTATTTGGGCACTCTCTTGAGATGTGTCCGCGACCCCTACACTTGAAACAAGTGATGTCACGTGATCTTTGAGGGTTAGATGACTTACTAGGCTCTCTCTGGTCATGGGTTGGCTCAGGAGGCTTGCTCTTGAATCGTGACTCGATCTCTATGCTTTTGCCTTTGTCTATGGGCTTGGGAATGTTGCTTGGTACCCAAGGCGTCTTAGGCTTGCTGCGGATGTTTTGGCTCTTACGCTTGATGTGCTACTCAGCCTGGACAGATAGGTGGAACAAATCTTTGAAGTCATTGTAGATTTGCCTTTCCACCTTGCGGCTGATTCTTTCTTGTAGTCCATCCAAGAACCGTGCCATCAAAGCCTCCTCATCGTCATTGAGCTCCAGCATGTTCCTTAGCCTCTCAAACTCTTCATAGTAGTCCTCTAGTGATCTCGTACCCTGCTTAACAGTACGAAAACGTCGTTGCAAATCTCTATGAAAATAAGGTGTAACAAACCTTTGTCTCTACGAGCCTCAATCTTTTCCTCCTTCGGTTAGACACCTCACGATCCCACCAGATGAGGGTATTGTCCGTGAGTTGTGCTACTGTCATGGAGACTCTCCTAGGGCCTGGTTGGTTGTAGTGATCGAAGATGTGGTCCATCCTCCTCTCCCAATCAAGATAGGCTTTGGGGTCTACTTTTCCTGCAAAACTAGGAGGTGTTAACTTGAAATCAGGATGAGTTACCCGGTTGTAGGCGTGTTCATCTCCATCCTCATGATGTCTAGGAGGCATCCTTGGTCTCTGGTGATGACCATATGGCTCGAAGCCATCACCTTCTGCCTCTGGTTACCGTGGAGGTCCTCTCGGCCTAAGGTGATAGTTATGAGGCTGTGCGTCCTCATCTCCATCTGGTTGGGGCTCCTCCTGTTCGTGCCGTGTCCTAAGGTGCTCATGACCCTCAGCACGGTCTTGCCCAGCCTTCACGTGCCTTATGGCCTGGAATCTCACAGGCCTCTCCACGCGCTCCAACCTCTCGCCGATTGATGCTAGTTGCGTTTGGAGGGTGGTGAACATGGCCATCATGGCCTCGGCTGCATCTCTATTTTCTTCTGCCATTTCGTACTACAAAGAAAAGAACAAGTTACTCTGCTCCTAGAATCGATTAGGAGGGTTTCTTATATAGGGGAATTCAAAAATGCAAAAAGGAAAAAACTGGGAAATGGAAAATTCGAAAAAAATGGAAGATTTGAAAAAAATGGAAACTTTCTAACTAGTGCTAGCTGCCTTGGTCGAATTTTTTTGATATTTTTTCTATTTTCTTTTTCTTTTCTTTTTAATTTAACTTAAAAATAATGGAAATATAATTTAAGCAAAAAGAAAAACGTAATTTGCAATGCAAAAGTGAATCTAAGCCCTAGTGATACACGTAGAAGCTAGATGCACTCGGTTTAGAGTTTGATGTTATTTTTTTGATTTTTCTTGAATGCGACTTAAACTAGTGCAAGAACTAAAAACAAAACTAACTAAAGGATAGAAACAACTTGTTGTAGGAGCTTTAAGCTCTGATACCAAAATGATACAAGCCTCGATTCAAGGCTTGGATGCGCGTGGGCTGTTTGGAGAAGTTTAGGTGAGAAACTCGACTTTAAGCTTCTGGATAGGGGTTTTCTGATTGGTATTGGATGGAGGGTTTAAGTGAACCACACGAGGGGTGATGAACCTCGTGATAAATCACAAACTTAGAGCTAGGAGGGCTGGTCTTAACTAGCTTCTAAGCGCACAAGTCTCTTGAGAGAAAAACTTGTATGAAGAAAATTCGTACTTTATTAATTATCAAAAAGGTTGTTGAACTACAATGCTGGAAGGAGCCTTATTAATATGTTCGACAGTTTGACCTTCTAGGGTCGACTCAAGAAAAGAAATGGAAAGTTTACAAAAGTGCACAAATGGAAAACTTACAAAAGTGCACAAATGGAAAACTTACAAAAGTGCATAACCGAAAAAGGACCTATTCCTAAAATGTCTTTGACTCAAAAATGTAAATAATCTAAATCCTATCCTGCAAAACAGAAAAAGGCAAATATCCAATTTGAAAACTTAATCTAAATCTTACCTTTCTTACCTCACGACCAAGAAATGGAAGGTGGCCGTCCTTGTGGCATGAACGCGCCTTGCTCCTAGTCTTCGACTTGGAGTAGGGTTAGAAATCTTTGTGCACTGACCTCTCTTGCCACTAAAGCCCAAGTCTCTGAAGTCCCTTGCATTGTTGAGAAGCCTTTGGACTCTTCTTTGCACTTCTGGCCCAATGTCATTTGTCGATCATCCTCTAGGAGCTTGTCGACTCATAAGCTGAATTTGTGGAAGAGTGCCCTTGATCTGCTCCTTGTCATTGCTCTTAGTGGCACCACTGGTGTAGAGACTTCCTCTAGATGCATGTCCGGAAGCTGGTACCTTATCTGGTCCGAGTCTCTTTGTGTAGATGTTGAAATGCCCGTGCTCTCGGCTGGATCGGCTGGATCGGCTGGATTGTGTGAGGTACTGGCCGAAATGTCTTCTGCTCCGGCCAAGTTGATTCCGGAGCCGGCGGCGTCACCAATTGGACCAGCGGTGTCATCCACGTCGCCTCCAGTTGGGCCGGAGGTTTGGGCCTCTTCGCCGGCAATGTTGATCGGTCCAGCCCGGTTGGTCGAAGGTCCGACAGTACCGCTTGGGCCGGAAGACGTGCCAAATAGCCCGGCTGTCTCGGGAAAGCTCCCTGGTCGGCCAGTCTGATCTCCTGGCCGGCCATACGACCTGATGTCCCCATCAGTTTATCTCTTTTTTAAAGAAGTAGTGCATCTATATGGAGTGCCGAGAACAATTTTTTTGAGATCGTGACACCAAATTTCTAAGCCATTTCTGGAAGACCTTATGGAAAAAATTGGAAACTAAGCTACTTTTCTAAAGCACTTGCCATCCACAGACCGATGGTCAAACAAGGGTAGTAAACCGAACTCTTTCAACCTTGTTAAGAGCCACGGTCGGTAAGAATCTAAAGAACTGATTGTCTTGCTTACTTTACATTGAGTTTGCTTATAATCATGTTAAACATTCAGCAACAAAACTTTCTCTTTTGAAGTGGCTTATGGATTTACTCCTACTATCCCCACGGGATCTTGTACCTTTATCTATAAATGGTATGTCTAGTGAAGGAGAAACCATGGCATCTTATGTTAAAAAGATTCATCAAAAGGTCAATGACAACTTGGAAAAGAAAACCGAGCAGTACTATAGAAATGAATATAACCACCGAAAAGACATATCATTTGAACCTGGAGATTGGATCTCGTTGCACATGAGATATGAAAGATTCTCCAACCAAAGAAATCCAAATTTTTCCTAAGAGGAGATGGTATTTTTCGTGTTTTAGAAAAAAATCAATAACAATGCCTATAAGTTTAAGGTGCAAGATGAGATGACTATATCTCCTACTTTTAAAAGTACTTATCTTGCTCATTTTCATGCAAATGTACATGTTCTGAGGACATAACCTTTTCAAGAAGGAGAAGATGATGATGACATCAATACCAACTCAATAGAAGCCAAGAAAAAGTCCATTAATATACCTATTATGAGATAAGTTCTAATAACAAGATGAGTCATAAAAACCCTTAATAAGATGATCCACTTATACACTAAATCCTCAGTTAGAACTTTCAAATGCTTTACATCCAGCTGAATGGTCATCAATGTTCATCAATCCATTGTTTTTGAGTTTCTAAAAATGTTGTACAACAAGCTATAGTATATGGAACAGTTTTTCTTACTCGAACAATCTTTCTTGTTTCTTTCTTGTTTCTTTCTTGTTTCTGTGATATAAAATTATATAATTATATTTTTAATATTAGTCAAAGTTAATAAACTAATATTAGATAAGTATTTATACTTAATACAGTAATCTATTAGGAAAAACAAATGTGAAATTTTGAAACTTATAATTCATGTTGACATTATCACTTTGGAAGATTTGAAGATTTTTATAATTTGATATGTTTAGAAAAGTAATTAATGAAATATCTTCTTCAACTTTTACTAAATCAAAATATAAATATTAAAAATTAAAAAATGTATATGTGATATACTCTGGTATAAATATATAAATAATAGTTTACATAAACTGTATAAGTAAATAGTATGATATTTATAAAATTGATTATTATATTATAATTCTCTAAAAATGAGTAAGAGAAAACAAAACAAAAAGTGGAAAGTAGAAAAGTAAGAGAAAGCGAGGGACCCACTTACCTCCCTCGTTTCGTCCACTTCACGTTCTTACAAAATGCTCGCAAGCCAATTTCTTCTTTATTATATCGGTCAAATCATTTCCCGGTCATTCTCTCATCGTGCTGACCAAAACCAGATCTCAAATTCCTCCTTTATTCCCTTCGATCGCCTCTTACGATTAGAAATCCAGAGAAGAATGTCAAATTTCCAAAGCAATTTCAATCAGAAGATTGATTATGTGTTCAAGGTAGTGTTGATCGGTGACTCTGCCGTTGGTAAATCTCAGCTTCTTGCTAGATTTTCTAGGAACGAATTCAGTATCGAATCCAAAGCAACGATCGGTGTCGAGTTTCAGACAAGAACTCTTTCAATCGATAATAAAACTGTCAAAGCTCAAATTTGGGACACTGCTGGTCAAGAAAGGTATTTATATATTTTCTTAATCTTTGAAAAAACTTATCGTTGATGTTGTTCTTAAAAACCCCCTGGTTAGAGATCTATAACACCTAATATTAAGAATCTGAAACTGTAATTTTTGATGTTAACTTAGTTAAATAGTAACCAAGAAGAAGTGAGTAAATCATATAATTGATATCACTCGGACTCGACGAAATATCCGCTAGATATTTTTCAATCTGAAAAATTTAGATATCTGAAAAATATTGTTATTTTTTGGTTAAATTTTGAATTTATTTTTCAGTTTCTTGTAAACGTTTATTTTCTAAAATAAGATATTTTTTAATTTTTATTACAAATATAGTATAATTATTTTAAATTAAATAATATCATAAAATAAAATTTTTAAAAACAATTATTTTTTTCCAAATGTAGCATGATTATTAGTTTAAATTTATAAAATTATCACAAATTTAATATTAAAATACCTTAAAACTTATTTTTAATAATGAAAAATGAAATCTTAAATCACAAAAAAACTCAAATATAATATTTTACGAGTAATACCCTAAAATAGCACCATTTTAAGTTTATCTTCCAAATTTAGCACAATAAAACTAAAATTCCCAAAATAGCATAAATTATTATGTAAAAATAATCATTTACCTTAAATAAAATATATATAAAATTAAAACATTATGTTTGGGTTCACTTTTTCCAATTTAGGGTTTAAATTTTTTTCTTTAGGAATAAGTTTTCAATTATTTTAGTATTAAATTTGTGCTATTTCTGGAAATTTAAATAACTAGTGCTATATTTGAAACAAAAACTTGAAATAGTGCTATTTTAGTCAATTGCCCATATTTTAATGAATAATATCCTAAAATAGTAAGTTTATTGAGTAATACCCTAAAATAGCATCTTTTAAAATTTTTCTTCCAAATCTAGCATCATAAAATTAAATTCTCAAAAATAGCACAAATACTTATGTGAAAATACTTATTTATTCTAAATAAATTATACATAAACTTAAAATATTGTATTTGGGTTCATTATTTCCAATTTAGAGTTTAATTTTTTTCTATTAAAATATAGTTTTAATGTATTTTAATCTTAAATTTGTGCTATTATTGGAAATTTAAACTAATGATGCTATTTTGGAACAAAACTTAGAAAGATGCTATTTTAGACATTTGTCCAAGTTTATTTTCCAAATTTAGTACATTAAAACTAAAATTCTAAAAATAGCATAAATTCTTATATAAAAACAATTATTTATCTTAAATAAATTATATATAAAATTAAAACATAATGTTTGGATTCAGTTTTTCCAATTTAGGATTTAAATTTTTTTCATTAGGAATAAATTTTTAATTATTTTATTATTAAATTTGTGCTATTTGTGTAAATTTAAATAACTAGTGTTATATATGGAACAAAAATTTGAAATAGTGCTATTTTAGTCAATTGTTCAATTTTAATTATATTTATAATATATTTATAGTAAATATTTATTTTCAGAAAATAATTTGTGTTATTTTTATAATTTTAATTTTACAATGTTAAATTTGGAACAAAAACTTAAAATGTGTTATTTTAAAGTATTACCATTTTTAAGTTTTTATTCCAAATTTAACATTCTAATTTTAAAATTTCAAAATATCATAAATAATTTTATAAAAATACATATTTACCATAAATAAATTATAAATATAACTAAAATATTATATTTATATTCTTTTTTCCAATTTAGGATTTAATTTTTGCTTATTAAAATATTTTTAAAGATAATTTAATATTAAATTTATGTTATTTTTAGAAATTGAAACTAATAATGCTATATTTGGAACAAAAATTTAAAAGAATATTATTTTTTTCAATTGATTTTTTAAATTTACGATAACAACATTAATTTAATATTAAAATAATTTAATACATGAGCAATTGACTAAAATAGCATCATTTCAACTTTTTGTTCCAAATATAGCACTAGTCATTTAAATTTCCAAAAATAGCACAAATTTAATACTAAAATAATTGAAAACTTATTCCTAATGAAAAAAATTTAAACCCTAAATTGGAAAAAGTGAACCCAAACATTATGTTTTAATTTTATATATATTTTATCTAAGGTAAATAATTATTTTTACATAATAATTTATGCTATTTTGGGAATTTTAATTTTATTGTGCTAAATTTGGAAGATAAACTTAAAATGATGCTATTTTATGGTATTACTCTTAATATATTTCTTAATCAAAAGAATCTAAATCTTAAGTTTTTACTTTTATGGAAAATTTTCCAAGATAGCATTAATTTTCCAAGTTTTTATTCCAACTTTAGTGTATTTAGTTTACTTTTCCAATAATAGTACTAATTTTAGTATTAAAATATTTTAAAACATTTTCTGAATAAAAAAACTGTAAATCAGAAGAAAAAAACTTAAATATAATATTTGAATTTTATTTGTAATTCATTTAGAATAAGTAAATATTTTTAAATAAAATTTTTTGTTATTTTTAGAATTTTTAATTTTAGTATGTTAAATTTAAAATATTAAAAAAAGAGTTTATACACATAAAAATATTGATCTAAATATAAGGGAATGGATCACGAATACTTTCAAAAATTTAATGTTCATTCCTAATTTCACCAATTGTATAAGATATAGTAATCACACAAGGAGAAATAAATGAGATAAATAATATTTTAGAATATTATTCTTTTGTTTTTTTAGCAAATATTAGAAAACAATGACAATATTGGCTTAAGTATGCAGAAATAAATAAATAAATGAAATCAATACTTTGTTGAATTTTGTATATGAAATCTTTGAAGAATTTTGTGTTTAGGTACAGAGCGGTGACAAGTGCATACTACAGAGGAGCAGTAGGGGCAATGGTTGTGTACGACATAACTAAACGACAATCATTTGATCATGTCGCCAGGTGGTTAGAAGAATTGAGAGGACATGCAGACAAAAACATTGCCATTATGCTTATAGCAAACAAGATTGATCTCGAAAATCTTCGAGCTGTACAAACCGAAGATGCTAAAGAGTTTGCTCAAAGAGAAAACCTCTTTTTCATGGAGACATCAGCCTTAGATTCTAGCAATGTCGAGCCATCTTTTCTAACACTTTTGACTGAAATTTACAGAATAGTGAGTAAAAAGACTCTTGTTGCTAACGAAGAAGGTGAATCTGGAGGTGACTCTTCTCTCTTACAAGGAACTAAGATTGTTGTTCCTGGAGAAGAGATTGACTCTAAAGGAAAAAGTTGTTGTGGAACATCGTAGAATCTTTTTTTCTTTGTGATTTCATCTTTGATTGCATAAATAATATGTCTCGTTTGTATGTAAACTGTTGATGATAGAGTTGAAAATCTATTCTATTAATACATTTTTAAAATAATATTTTATGTTTTTTTATTTAAATTGATATTTCAGCATTTTTAATTTTATACAATTTTACCAACGATATTTTCGTCAATCATGTTTATTAAACCGCTTGTCAAACATAACGTAACATTTTATTAATAGATTTCTATTTTTTAGTAATATAACAAAGTATTGAAATTTAGGGGAAGAAGAAGTGTGCTTAGAGAAGAACAAGTAAAATTTCGAGAGTTGAAAACGGCTTTAATAAACTTAACACCGTTTATTATTTTTTGTTAACATCTCTAACATATGTTATACCGACGGTATCGAAATCACGAAATTAAAAAGTACGTGTATTTTTTGGACAATTTTATAGTTCATGATTTAAAATGAGAGTCAAAATAATTTGTGTATTTTTTTAGCAAATGTTATAAAGTTTGTGTATTTTTAAGGTTTTTCCCTTTACAAAAAGACAAAAAAAATAGATACGCTGAGCAATGTAACAAAGGTAAACGTGCTAAACCCACGATCTTAACGAATCAGCACATTAGAAACTCGTTTATTTTTTTAATTAATACCAAAACATAATATATTTTTAAAATAATTTATTTAAAATAAATAAATATTTTCACATAATAGTTTATCTTATTTTATGATATTACTATTTTATTTAATTAGATGGTCATGGATTAGAATTTTTATAACATATCCGTTTAAAGTTATGAGTTTCTAGTCCATTTTAATATTTTAAATATAAGATTAAAACACATTATGTTAGCACCAAAGTTCTGAGGTGAAACAAGCACAATGTTTGTAACATATGGAACATCGGACATGGCATGTCACAATTGGATGAATGGTCAAAAATATTGTAAAAAAATAATTTGCTAAATCAGAAAAAGATATTTAATAAATATTGAGGTGAGGTGAAACAAGTACAATGTTTGTAACATATTGAGCATCTGACATGCCATGTCACAATTAGATGAATGGTCAAGAATATTGTAAAAAGAAAAATTTTGCTAAATCAAAAAAAGATATTTGATAAATATTGAGGTTTCACCAAACAAGGAAATTAGAATGCATCTACGGATTCATATATATAGCGGTATTATGAAAAATCCTAACGGTATCCTTTTCAAGAAAAAAAAACATAGAGAGTTATGTAAAATGTTGAGTGGAAAAAGATCATGTGCAATTGTTGTTGCACAAGTGAAAACGGGTAGATTAGGAATTGGTCAGTGATGATTTAATGTGTGACATCGTGTATTCTGATTAAACAAGTTATATAAGAACTTTTTTTAAACGATTTCTAATACACAATAAGAGTAATTGCACAAGTTGTTTTGTGTTTAAGTGTTATCTATATTATCGTTTTTAAAATTGGTATAGCGGGGCACCTAGCTGAAGTATTATTCTTCTAACACATGTGAGATACTGAAAAGAGAATATGGTGACACTTACACAACTACTAGATGTTCAGAATCCTATGTTGTTAGATGCTGAAAATTATGGATATTAGAAAGTGACCATTAAGGCTAATATACATAAAATTGAAGAAGACGCGTGAAGCGCCGTTGAGTGTGGTTGGAAAGAATCTTATTTCATATCTGAAGATGGAAATAAAGTAGTCAAATCCAGAAAAGGTGAAAAACAAGAGAAAAAGTGCTAAAGTTTAATTCAGTGGCATTGAACGCTATTTTCAAATAAGTGGGTAGAAGAAAATTTGAGTTGATAAAAAGGTGTGAATAAGCTAAAGAGACATGCAATATACTACAAAACATGTTTGAAGGTACGACAAATGTTACAAGGACAAGGTTGGATTTGTTGGCATCAAAGTTTTGAAAACATTCAAATGAGCGATAATGAGAAAATACGAGATTTTAGTGCCAATCTTAGATCTATCATATATAAAAGAAGCCCACATGTGAGGTAAACAGTACAAAGGAGCAAAATTTGTACATAAACTTGTGCGTTGTTTACCGGCTAAGTTTGTTGCATTGAAAGCTATGATAAAAATGACAATGAACACCGATGAACTCATGTTTGAGAAGATAGTAGGGATGATATGAGTTAAGAAGATTGAAATAGAATCTAAGGATCCCAAATTTGTAGAAGATAATGTGTTTTTAGTTGATGAAGATAGATACAAGTATCAGAAACTTGAAGACATTATGCATTCAATGTTTCGTAAACTTTAGGAAAAAAGGAATTGTTTGTTTCACACATTCACAAAGAAGATGTCAAGAAAGGAAGAATTTCAGAAAGGATATGACGTTGAATGCTATAATTGTCATGGTATTGGACATGTTAAATCCGTTTTTAATCATTCAAGAGAAGAGGAATCAATTGTAATATTCGTAATGATTGTGGTACACACAAAAAAATTGTGTAAACACACGAAAAAGGAAGAAGTAGAAGATGACTCTAACTAATAGTGGTACAGAGTCAGAAAGAGATGAAGGTTATCTAAAACTGGTGGCCTTGCACGGAGTAACAAATCTTGAGGAAGAAAACAGAGAATATGAGTTTGAGGTACCCGGTGTAATACACAAAAATATGGTTGCATCAAACAGTGATTTTGAAAGTGATCAAGAGGTAGATGTTTAAACTGAGTTCAAAAACTTTTTTATGAAAATTGGGTTAAATTGAACAATGATAACCTTCAATTAATCAAGGATAAAGCAATGTTGAAAGCAAAGATTAACATACTCGTTTGAAAAGTGATCACAAGAGGGACAGTCAAAAAGAAAAGTTGTGCATGAGGCAAAAGAGGAACAATCTGAATTACAAAGAATTTAAGTATTTGCGATGAAGTTAAACATGATGAATGACATGTTGGTTCATGAAAGAGACATAAACAGAGTTTTAGATCATGATATGATTGAGAACTATAAAAGGATTCGAATGATGAACAAAAGCTCTCAATCACTGGATCAAATCTTGTCCATGGAAAAATGTGCAAAACAAAACTAGAGTATAAGTTGCATTGGATATAAAGGAAATGATTCAATTGCTACAAATGTTGAGTATAAGAATCTTGATAATTTTGTTTCAAGGCAACAACATTCAAATACAGAAAGTTGAATGTGGAAGACAATCAGTTATCACTGGTTTAATTCTGGCTGGAAAAGATGATGCATTGAGAAGTTACACAAGAAAAAGATTCAACAAGTGTTACTATTGTGGGAAGATGATCATATGAGACGAAATTTTAAAGCGCTCCACAATTGTGTTAGATATGCTTGGGCACAAAATAAGTGTTATCTAGAACCTAGAAGATATCATATGGTGTAGATTGACAAACATGTTTTCTACTATAAACTACAAGGTGGGTCAGACAATGAACTTGTATGCAGCATATGTGTATCAGAACAAAATGAACATAAAGAAAAAGAAATTGATGGAAAAGTAGCTTATATATTGGGATTTGATCAGGAATGTACATGTGGTATTTCGATATGACTGGGGACCTAAAACTTCTAAGATCGCGTATTGAAGTCAAAACAGGCAAAAAGACTTTTGGAGATGGAGCAAACGAAAGAATCTTAGGTGTTTGTGAGCTCGAAGCAGAAACACATCCATCTTTGAGGAATGTCTACTATGTTGAAGGCCTGAAAGCAAACTTAATCATCATAAGTCAATTGTGCAATAAAAGGTTATTCATGAGATACTCTACACACATCATGGCATATTGGGTCTCCAATATGAGTCTCAAGACTGTTGTAGAGTCTGTCAATGTCATGTTCGATGATATGAATGGTCTAACTCTTGAAGAAGTTGCTCTTGAATTGCATGTGCCACACAACGAGAGTACATAAAATCTTGTTGAGAGTGATAAATGAGTTGATCACGAACCTACCAAAGAGGAATCCAAACAAGTTCAAGTTCATCTAAATCATTCAGCGGAAGACATAATGTGTGAATGTTCAAGACATATAGAAGGTAGTCAAAAACTATTTGGGAATGTAAGATATGAAGATTCAGACCGATGGAGAAATCGTTAGATTAAAATATCTGAGATATGTTTGTTACAGTAGGTGTGACTATGTACAGAGTATGATTTGGATTTTTTCATTAAGTTTCATCATGAGCTGACTTTTCTGTAATGTGTGTAAAATATGGAGCAGCTCACGTGGCATGTCACGATTAGATGAATGGTTAAGAATATTAAGCAAGAAAAGAATATGCACAATAAAGAAGATCTTTGATGACTATTGAGATTTCATCAAATCAAAAAATTAGAGGCATCTAAAGATTTATATATACATATATATAGGAGTTTTATGAAAAACTCTAATGATATCTTTTTGGAGCAAGAGAAGACAGAGAATTATGTAAAACATTGAGTGGAAAAGGATCATGTGCAACAACAGTTGCACAAGTGAGAGTGTATAGACTAAAAATTGGACACTGACAAATTAGCATGTGATATCGTATAATTTTGATTAAACAAGTTGTAAAAAATTTGTTTATGCAATTTCTAATACATAATAATAATAATGGCACAAATTATTTTACGTGTTTCAATATATTTTTTATTTTCTCGTTTTTACACATTTTCTATTAGTAATTCCAAATGAAAGGATGAGAGTTGGATCTTAGTGTAACTATTGGAAGAAGAAAAAAAAAGTATGTGTAGTTTTGTACCCATCAAGTAAAGTATGTGTGGTTGTATCCGATATCCCAAATTTTTTAATTAATTTTTTTATGTTCATTTAATTTAGTGCAACAAGCAAGGAAGCTCTCCGATCTTCTTTGATCTTTGCGGTTAACGCTGGTCAACAACAAATGAAAGTCGTTAGATATTTTGAGAATCTTTGTTGGGAAATGGATCTCACCAACTTTTGAGTCATGTTTTAGGCTATTTTTTGAGAAATTATTGTTGTGTTAGATTTTTGGATGTGAGAACTATAATCTAATGCATTCACCTTTCAAATCATAGTTGATATTCAAAATTGGCTAATTGAATTTTTTTGTACAATTTGAAATTTTTGTTCAAATGTCAAAAAAATTAACATAAAGAAACATCAGAAATTTGATTTGAAATGATCTTTTACACAAAATGGACAAATCACGAAAAAAATCAAAAAAATTTGGATTCCGATTTGAATGCACATTTGGGCTGATTATTTTATTTATATAGTTAATCACTACATATAACTAAATTCCGTTACAATATAAATAGTTCTCATAAACAATACTTAATTTCAGTCAATAATAGAATTATTCTCTTCAAAATAATAATACACTAGATTTTGACCCACGCCATGCGTGGGAAAAATTATTTATAAATAATAATTAATTATTTATTTTGTTAAGAAAAATTAGATATATATAATTTATCTCATTTTTTTAAAATTTTTAATATTGATTACGAAAATAAAATAGATAATAAAATCGGATTATATAAATAGATTTAAATTATATCTATTTTGGATAAAAGTATACATATGATAAATATTCAATTAAACTAAATTATTGTTTTATATTTTGTTTGACTAATTTTTCAAAATTTTTATTTTGTTTTATATTATATTTACATTTTATGACAGAATACATTGTATGTCGAAATATTAGAGATTTACATATAATATACTGTATAATGGCAATTTTCGTAAATACTCTAGTAAATTATGTCTTAAATAATATTTTTCTTAAATGCTCTAATAGTGTGACACATCAGCGTGGCACACTTGTAAATCACATGTCAACATAAAGTTAGTTTGTTAAAATGATTCTCAATTAAAATGATTCTCAATTAATATATATAGATATAGATATAGATATAGATATATATATATATATAGATTTTAGCATATCAATTTTTATAACACATGCACAAATTATCATATTAAATAAGATTCGTTGAGCATTTTGAATATACAAAGGAGATTAAAAGTGACTGTGATTCTCATTCTATTACAACACCAACTTTTTCTTCTTATTTTTATTATTTTAATCTTAATTAATTTTATGAATGTACAATATTCAAAAATATTGAAAATTTATAATTTTTAGATGAAGTGGATCAAGTTATGCAATTGTATTTTTGAATTGGGAAACTTTACCTTTGTACAATCTTCGGAGACACAAATTAACCTTTTTACTTCTTTCAGTTTATTACACATGAATCCAATCTTTAATTTTTTATGATATGGTTTTAAGAAGCGAAAAATTAACTTCTTATGTTTCTCAATCGGTCAGAATCAAAATAATTTAATCTAAATATAAACCAGTAAAATATCCAATTAATTTTGGTTTAACTCGTAATGCAAAATCTTGAAAAATATTCTTCTCTTTTCTACCGACCTGGCTGTTATTGTAAATAAAATATAAGATTTGATAGAATTATTATTGTATTGATCTATGAGAATTACATCTCTATATATACATGATTGTAGATAACTACCAACTTTACAAATAGAATTAACTTAAGATTGCAATATATTTAGAATCTAAATATTCTAGGAGATATGCTTATAATGTGCATCCATTTAATAATTCATAACACTCTTCCTTATATGTCCATTATAGTAAAATATATATTAATGCGCATAAGATGCTACTTCATTAAAAACTTTATTAGTAAAACCCAATTAAAAAAAAACTATGGTTAATAGAAAAAGAGTGCAGCGCGAAGTTACCCTCCCGGCTCCCCCCACCTCCTTCATAACTACATCTGTCGAGATCTTTGAGATGATGTAATCTAATATAATGAAATAGTTTCTTGAAAATAGTAGTTGGAAATAGAGATGTTAAAATGGGTTTATCATTAATAGATTTTTAGTGGTTATTTACAAATTTATAAACTTATTTATACCTATTTATTAGAATTGAGATTAATGGGTTTAAATGGGTATTTATTTAAAATTCATTTATTAAAACGATTTTTGCTTTAAAAAAATGGATACCCTATTAAACTTATTTATATTTTATTTTTGTTTAATCAACAATGATTCAAAAAAATATTTTATAATAAATAATCAATAGTATTTTATAAAAAAATAAAGAATAAAATCACGTTTCAGTAAAAAAAATACAAAATTATATTTTTAATGTGAAAATGCAGAATTGTGTTTTGGCGGGAAAATGCGGAATTATATTTTTCTAGAAAAATAATGAATTATATTTTTGCCGAAAAATGCGAAATCACGTTTTCGACAAGAAAATGTAAAATTACATTTTTGGCTGGAATATGAAATTAACGGAAAAATACGAAATCACGTTTTCGACAAGAAAATGCAAAATTACCTTTTTGGCGGGAAAATATAAAATTAACAGAAAAATATGAAATCACAGTTTTAAAAAAATACGGAATCACGTTTTTAGCAGAAAATATTGACTTATATTTTGGTGGAAAAATATGGAATTATGTTTTCGACGAAAAAATTCTGAATTACGTTTTTGACAGAAAATGTTGAATTACAAATTTAATATTTTATTTTATTAAAATATTTTAATATATTTATAAAAAATAATATTTTTAACAAATAAATAAAGTTATTACCTATTTTTAAAATAAAAATTATAATATTGTTTTATTAAGAATATAATGGTTATAAATAAATATAAATAAAAAGAAAAAAATATAACCTAAAATAGATTAAATATGTTAAATGGGTTTGAATGAGTTTAACTGTGTTAATATAATTATAAATGAGTATAAATGGGTAACTCTATTAGATCTTTATAATAAATGGGTTTTATAGGATTTAGGATTTAAATAGAATTGATTTTATATGGGATGAGTTTAAATGGGTTGGGTATAACCATTTTAACATCTCTAGTTGGAAGCACCTTAATAAATAAGTCTGCCAAATTATTGCTTAAACAAATTCGTAGATTCGAACATTACTATTTTTCTGCAATTAATGGGTGTTGTAGATGACTCATCTTTCTCGTTTTCCCTTTTTGTGATGATCTCATTAACCTATAAACATTTTAAATGGTGATAAACTTTCATCTTTACATTTTACTTAGATTTCTATCATTTGTATATTCTTTATTGCTTCGTTAAAACCTGTCATGGAAAGAGTTACTCTTTGAAAAAAATCTTCATGAGATACGTTCCAATCATGTCTCATCTTTAAAGAATTATTATAAGTATAACCGTAGTAAATAAACTCATATGATTATCATATAATCTATTAGGTCGTAGATTTCCAATCCATCACCTCCTTTTTACATAAAAGTTCATTCCTTAATCTATTTGAACAAATCTCTTTTTTACAAATATAGTCTTTTAAATATATGTGTTATACATACTTGTTTATCCATACTCTTTTTTACTATTTTGGATTAATTTTTCTGTATACAAAACCACATAATTTAATTATTAAAGAGATCAGAAAAATAGTTAAATAACATTTACGTATGGTACTTCATGACCAAATATATGTGAGCTTTTTAGTATAACACTGTGCAATGATCTTTTGAGATAAAATATTTTTTTCTTGGATGATTAATTTTGAATATCTAGAGACAATTTTGTCTTTCTATTGTCTTTTCTTCCAATCATAATTTGGAATAACTCTTTAGCAGTTTCGATTAGGTTCAAATCAAAGATCTCATTGATCCATAGTCTTTTGATAAATACATAAAGGAGTATTGATAAACCTTATAGTATTCACTTTAGTTATTAATTACACCCCATGAAACATAATCCTTCAAAGATTTTCTATAAATGTCATTATCCATCGGATAATATAAACCAAATCTTTATTTGGCTTGAAAGATTATAACCCATTAATGATTTCAAATTGCATTCTCATAGACAATCATATATTTTCTTTTTTATAGCATTCAATAATATGTGTACCATCTCATGTTGTACTTACATTTACTTTTTTCTTCGAAATATCCCATATAGTTATCATTTTTTTCTCACTTTTTGTGAGAATCTGAGTTTATAAAAGAAAATTTTTGCTCTCCACTTTGATCTTAACCATATCCACATTCATGTCTCCTACAAATTGATAGCCACTTTTTCTACTAGTATTGTTAGTGTAGTCGTTTTATTACTCAGTATAGATGTCACATTCGTTTCAGAAAATGAAACATGACCAAGTGGATGTAATCTATAGTTTATTGTTTTGTTCAAACATAATGAGAAAAAAATAGCTCATTTTTTTGTTCAAATATAACATTTCATAATATTTCTTCTGATAATGTGTCTAAGGTTAATAATATTTTTGTAAAAGATAGAGTATGTCTTCTCTAACATCTTTTTATCAATGACATTTTCTTCACATACTATCAAGTATCAACTTCCAATTAATTGTGAATATTCATGAGTTATACTCATATACATATTTAAAATCTTGTAAACTTAGATTGACTAATCATAATGAGCAAAATCTTGTAAACTTAGATTGACTAATCATAATGAGCAAAATCTTGTAAACTTAGATTGACTAATCATAATGAGCGTTAGTTAATATCACATTTTATGATTATAAAAAAAACTTCTAGATATCGTATGGTTAAGTAGTCAATCTTAAAATCATAAAAATAATGATAAAATTATAAGTCATATAAAATAATTCAATAAATTATTTTATTTACTAGAAAAAATTATTACTATCATACCATTAAACTAAATTCTCAATCAATCAATTAATTCACGAGACAATATTAAATGACAAATAAGCACAAATTTCGTGATCGTGATATGATGCAATTGTTATATGTAAAACCCCAAATTATAATTATGTATACATAAAATTTAAGTCAAACCATGTTTCTACAAACTTTTTATCATAATAATGTTTGTTAAAATTTTGCACAACTCATACGACTAGAATAACCTCAAACAGTTTATAACTAAAATTTTGGAAATCAGGATCTACGTAATTTTCATATAAAAGAACACTAAAACACTAATAAAATCTAATTATTACTCTTCTGTGCAAAAACCATTACAACCAAATTCGTGCAAAACATGATTAATATGAAACCATGCAAAATTTGGATTAAACTTGGATATGTGCGAAAAGTATGATGGAAACGAAATAGTAGGAAGTTTGGAAAAACAATTTCGCCTAAAATTCGGGTAAAACATTTTTCATAATATAAATCAACATAATTTTTTTCCTCACGTATTTCAATTCAAAAGCATAGATCAATTAAATTTTAATTTGATTAAAGCATAAATAATACTTAGCTCGATATAAAGCACATTGGCTATGGGAAAGACGAAGACATCGGTGGGCTCGATTTGGGAAGCAAAGTAAGAACCGTTGGTCAGGGCATAAAGCACAAAATAATAATAAAAAATATTGAGAAAAATATACAATTAAATTGTATCAATTTTTTTATTTGTTTGTAGTATAAAATGATATAGGCCCGGCTCTGCCGTTGGTGAACAAAGACATCCGACATTCTGAAAAACAGAGACGATGTTGATTACGGATTTGCTCGGCTGGAAAGTGTTGGAACCATTTTTTGAACAATATTTGCATGTTCAATTTGGGTATATGAACCAAATATTGATTGTAAAAATTTGTTGGAATATAAATGAGAAATGAACCATTGAACTTATAATAAGTCATAAATTTGTTGGCAAATTTAAGGAGCAGGGACAAAAGTTCTCCATTAGAAAAAATCCTCTATTATATAAATGGGAGAACTCATGTAGTAGATTAAAAGAATTGAAGAGAAAAAATACCAAGTTACGCGCGCGCCGCCGCCGTCGGGCTCGGGCTTGGATCTTGGGTCTTGGGTCTTAATAAGGCTTCTTTTGGACCAAATTTTGATTATGGTTTTGGCCCAAAACCGAGTCAAAACCCTAAACCATACCCACGATTTTCTCCTCTAACCGTCCACGATTTTTTCGTCGATTCGGTTTCCTCCCACGTTTTAGGGTTGCGAAAACCGCTCCCTTAAAGCTATAAAAACAAGCATTTATCCTCATTAACCTAATCTTGGCCACCACCTTTCACATTCTCTCCCAAAATCGTTTCCACCGATCCTTCTCCTCACCATCTTTTGTTTTCGCACTGTAAGTCTCGAGAGTATACCGTAGATTATTGACCGTTGATTATTGTTCGTAGATTCTATAATCGGGTGTTGCGATTGTAGTCTCGTCGTGGTTATATCATATGATTCATAATCTCATCAAACCGCCACACTGCGGGAGATTTATTGAATTAAGAAAAGAGATCAAATCTCGCCTCCACGAATTTATCTTTTTCTTAATTCGGTTTTCAATCGTTTTTGATCCGTAAATCATTTTTCTATCGTGATTTTCATATCCGATTTTTCGCGTTCTAGCAATATTAATTCAATAAATCCGCTTTCTGTTTGTCGCTTGAATCGGATTGAGAATTGCGATCGATTTTCAAACGATTTTCAAAAACGTTTTTAAGCGATATTTCGATCTGAAAAACGATTTCAAACGATTCTAATCTGATTTGTAACGTTTTTTCAAACGTTTTCACATTATTTCAATCGATCGGAATTGATTTCAAAAATGTTTTCAATCCGTTTTTTTGTGATCGATCTGAAACAGTTCTACGAATGTTTTCTAACGATTCACTGAAAAGTTTCAAAAATCAAACAATCTAACCATTTTTTTCAAACGGTTTCTGCGAATGCCTAATGACGAGTTTGCGAAACACAAAAAATATCATTATAGAAACGCCGATTAGGGTTTCTACGAATATATTATTTAATATATATATATTAATAGAAACACCTGTTAGGATTTCTAAATGAGGAAAAATATTTTTGATTCATAAAGGAGTCAAAATATTTTTTTTGGAATTTCTCGGAATATTAATATATATATATATATAATATTTTGTGATATCTGCAGAAATTTTAGCGAATTCTCGGAACGCTTTTTAAAGCAAATTTCTGCAGAACGCAATTTTAACAATTTTTTAAATCAATTATATTGCTGTCGCATTTGTTTGTTATCCATATTGATTCTATTTTTTTATATTTGAACATATCCATCCGACAAATGGCTAACGAAACTGCTTACGTGGCTGTTGATACCACATCCTGAGGTGCCAATGATGGGATTAATGCAAGTGAGGTGACGCGCAGATTGGAAGTGGTCTACCACTTGGTTCATCCGCATCTGATGTCCCGTTAGGGCCTAGCGCTATAAGTGCAGGACTTACGCCGGACAAATTTGATGGGTCCAATTTCAAGACATGGCAGCAAAAGATGCACTTCTTTCTGACCACTCTAAAATTGGAGAAGTATCTCACTGAGGTTAAGCATGTCTTACCTCCGGGGAATATTGATCCATGAGCTCTTGCTAGTGTTGAGTCGTGCAACCATG
>JAEVFF010000544.1:0-115180 GCA_018901945.1 Pugionium dolabratum | reverse complement strand
AGAGAAATTTTAATTTTATATTAATATATTATTAAAATTATAATAAATATTTATTAAAAAAATTAAAAAAATTAAAAAAATCATTACTACATTGAATTTGGTGCCGCTTGTGGAGACAGCACTGTCAAATACTGCTCGCATCCCGGAGTTTGTAACAAACTATCCAGAGTGATAGTTTTTTCTTCCGTTCCAATTTCGCAGTCGGAAATTTCTTCCTCCTCATATTCATCCGATTTCTGAAACCGTGGAGGTGTTTGGATTTCAGTAACGGAGTGAGGGGTAAATGTATATTGCAGAGGGAGGCGAGATGCCGCTCTATTAGCGAATGGTGAAGAGTTCGAGGAGGCCGAAGAGGTTCCACGGCCGGAAGACGATGGGATAGATCGTCTTCCACGACCTCTCAACGACCTACTGCTACTTGCCATTTTTTCTAAATGATTTTTAAACTAAAAAGCTTTTAAAATGTGTTTAGAGCGGATTTTGATTGAGAAGTTTTGAGTGAATTGTGAAAAATGAGGGAAAACCTTCGAGTATTTATAGTTTTTTTTTTGCGACCATCAATTAATTTGGTGGGAACTGAAAATGTTCAAACTCCCACCAAATTAATTGGTGGTCGCAAATCAGTCGCAAATTTGTGACTGATTTGCGACCACCAATACATTTTTGAGAATTGCAATGGTGGGAGTTAAAATTTCAAAAATTTTCAAACTCCTACCCAATTAAATGGTGGTCGCAAATCAGTCGCAAATTTACGACTAATTTGCGACCACCATTGCAATTCTCTAAAAATTAACCAATGGTCGCAAATCAGTCGTAACTTTGCGACTAATTTGCAACCACTGTTAAATAATTCGAATTTATTACTCGTGGTCGCAAATCAATCGCAAATTTGGGAGTGATTTGCGATTACAGTTACATAAATTGAATTTATTACACGTGGTCGCAAATCAGTCGCAAATTTGCAACTCATTTGCGACCACATGTATTAATTGTGACTGAAATACCACCACATTGCCAATGCAGTGGCAAACTGGTGGCAAAGCACTCACAGATAATACCTTAAACCCTAAATTTTGATATTTTGATGAATACATATAATTATATAAGATTGATTAATTGATTATAAGTTACACAAATTTCAATTACTATGAAAACAATAACATTTACCAAATTTTCAAATAATTTACCTAAAACACTTAACAAATTTATTTAACCTTATACTTCTTATATACATGTCAAATGTTTCCTAAAAATGAAATTATTACAATTAAAGTTTTCAATATATGTGATCACTTACGATGGTTAGTGGTCACATTAATTTGGAAATACAAGTTTTAAATGTGGAAAATATTTAGAGGAAATATGAATTTACCATATGTGGTCGCAAATCAGTCGCATATTTGTGACTGATTTGCGACCTCTCATCAAATTTTGAGAATGTGGTCGCAAATCAATCGCAAATTTGCAACTGATTTGCGACCACATTTAATTTTTGTGATTGAAATGACACCATATTGTCAATGCAGTGGCAAAGTGGTGGCAAATCAGTCACAAATAATACCCTAAATCCTAAATTTTGATATTTTGATGAATACATATAGTTATATAAGATTGATTAATTGATTATAAGTTATACAAATTTCAATTACTATGAAAACAATAACATTTACAAAATTCTCAAATAATTTACCTAAAACCCTTAACAAATTTAGTTAACCTTATATCTCTTATATACATTTCAAATGTTTTCTATATATAAAATCATTACAAATATGGTTTTCAATATATGTGAGCACTTATAATGGTTAGTAGTCACATTAATTTGGAAATACAAGTTTTAAATATGGAAAATACTTAGGGGAAATGTGAATTTACCATATGTGATCGCAAATCAGTCACATACTTGCGACTGATTTGCGACCACGTTTAATTTTTGTGACTAAAATATCACCACATTGCCAATGCAGTGGCAAAGTGGTGGCAAATGAGTTACAATTACTGAAAAAATCACATTTATATGGTTATTGGGAATAAATTAAATTATATAAAAATCATATGTACAAAATACATAATAGCATAACTATATTTATTACATTTCTTCGTTCTCGTCATCATCTGAAGATGAAATATTATATTGAAATTCATCTTCTAGTTTCGCATCTCCGACATTGAAATCAATTTCTTATGTATGGTTAACTCTATCGACCAACCGATCTACTTTTACCTCTTGAACAAGCATTACCTCTTCATCATTTTTTTGTTGCAAGAGGCCAATCTCGTCTTTGTTTTTGTATTTCCCCAAAATGTGAGATCTTGGATTAACTTTCAAAACATTGAGCCATGTTTGTTTTGATGATGATTTAGTGTGCGGATAGGGAATATAACAAACTTCATCTGCTTGAGATGGTGATACATCATAAGTATTCAAATATAAATTAGTTATATATATTTTTAACAAAATTAATTATATAGTAAATTATTAACGAATACGTACCGAGAATAAATAGTTCGTATTTGTAGTATTTCCCCGATGATAAGACATCAACGACGCCATTTTCCGACTTCCGAATAACTTTCGAGAGCGTAGGATCGTACCATTCACATTTAAAATGCGTGATCTTCAAATTTAGGAGTCCAACATACTCAAGTTGAATGATATCTATTAAAATCCCGTAGAAATCAGTTTCATCTGAGTAATTGTCCCCCTTCACACAAATACCATAGTTACATGTCTTTCTCCTATGTCCATGTTTCTTCGTGTGGAACATATAACCTCTTGTAAAATACATCGGCCAAGTGGACGCTTTATTCATCAGACCTTGAACTAATTTTTGAGCCCATATAGGAAAGACACGTGAATCTGTGAAAGTGCATGAATTGACCTATGATCATATATCAAAAATTAAACTTAATTAGTATTTTCAAATTAATAAATAAAATATAATATATATGTCAAATAATTAATTAAACATACATAATCCATAACCCATATGTGGAACTTTTCCTCTCTTTTCGATGAAATGTCATCTTCCGAAAGATATGGATACGTACATCGAATATGATCTTTAAACATGCTACAAAAGTAAATATTAAAAATTAATATATATTTTTTAATATAATGAACTGAAATGTAATATTCATATACCTCTCTAGTGGCCAAAAATATTCACAATTCTGTAATACATATGCATGTGCATATTTATATTCTTTTTTGGAGAGCCATATTTCTTTACATTTACCACTTGGACGACCCATGTGCGTAAATATATCCGGTACTCTGGGTATTGACATAGGAAAATCAAATAAGACCTATCTTGACCTACAAGGCAAGTGTGAGCACGAAAATTCAGTTTGAATAACAAGGGAAATGAAAAAGATGGGTTATTATTAACCACATGGTTGAAATGGTTAAATAGCTACCTTGGGAGAAGAATCAAGGTGGAAAAGTCATGCCCATGCTGCACACAGTCTTGGCAACCACACCAAACAGTCATGCCCATGCTGTCTCCTCTCTTCTCATTGGTTGTTGACAGGCTCCTCCTCTATTCAAATTCATCCACAAGTTTGAATTCGTTTTCTTTTGTGTTCACATTGTAAATCCTCTATAAAAGGGCTGTAAAGACTCAATGTATAATATTCTCTTAGGAGATTCTTCTCCATAAGTCTAAGTCATTTCTCATTTTCTCATACTTCTCTTTGAGTTTTTCAGATTCAATTCTTCACATTTCTCCTCTATAATCTTAATATTCTTTCATGGTATCAGAGCATAAGATCATTCTCTTATCTTTTCTACTCAAATCTCTCAGTTTCTAATCTAAAATTCTGTCAAAATCTCTCAGTCTTTAGACTAAAAACTCACGGTTTCATTCAACCATAAAAGCTGCTTCTTTTGAGCTCTTCAAAGCCTAACAATGGAGGATACAGTTCAAATTAGTTCCAGCCTGAAACCTACGGTGATAGCAGTAGTTCTCAAAGGCTTGAACTACACATTTTGGTCAAGAACCATCAAGACAGCCATTTGTGGCAAAGGACTTTGGAATCACATCTTGGAGGATAATACTCCATCTATAGATGATCCAAAGGAGAAGAAGGATGAGGCAACAAGAAAAGAAGAAGCTAGTTGGTTCCAAGAAGATCAATCAGTCCTTGGATTCCTCCAAAATTCATTGGACCCATCCATTCTTGAAGCTTATTCACATTGTGAAACTGCCAAGTCTCTTTGGGACACTCTCAAGAGGGTGAATGGGGATGTTTCAAACCTCAGCCGTGTGTATGAGGTTAAGAAGGCTCTCAATGATCTACACCAAGAGGATATGGAGTTCACAAAATTCCTGGGCAAGTTCCAGTCAACATGGTCTGAGCTTGACATGTTGAGACCAAGTTCTATGGATCCAAAGGTGCTTAATGAAAAGAAGGAACAAGACAAGATATTTGGGCTCCTTCTCAACCTAAATCCAGCCTTTAAGGATGTGATTAAGTCCATCCTGAGAGACCCAAAACTCCCTGATTTCGAAGAGGTGTGCTCACGGATTCAAAGGGAGCAAGGCAACATTGGTTTGTTTGGTGGTAAAGGAGAACTAGTCACGGCCAACAAAAGCGTGTTTAAGCAAGAGGATAGGAAGAGTGTGATGTGTGAGCATTGTAAGAGGAATGGCCACATCAAGGACAAGTGCTGGATACTTCATCCTCATCTCAAGCCAAAACGGTTCAAGGATTCAAAGGCTAACATCTCTCAAATGGTTGCGACTGAACCGGCAAGTTCATCCAACCAAGGAGGGGAGCTAGCTATGAATGTATCCATGGAGTATATTAAGAAGAGTGACTTGGAGGATCTCATCAAGGCCTATGCCTCAAAACTCTCCGGTATCACACTCTACTCCCATAAATCGCTTGATAAACCAGATCATTAGTTGGTAGTGGATTCAGGTGCTTCTCACCATATGGTTAGCAATGCTAGGTTGTTAAAGAACATTGAACCATGTCTAGGACAAGTAACTATAGCTGATGGTAAGGGTATTCCAATTGAAGGAACCGGAAAATTAAGACTATTTGACAAAGAAACTAATGCATTCTTTTGTACCTAAATTTAAGTCTAATCTAGTTTCTGTCAAAAAGGCTACTAAAGACCTCAATTGCAATGTTACATTTGGGCCTAACAATGTTTACTTTCAGGATATTTAGAGTGGTAAGATACTTGGAGGTGGTGTAACTCAAGATGAGCTCTATGTTCTTGAAGACCCTCCAAGCAATTTGGATTCCTTAGCTTTCAAATCCTGTGTTTTTGCTAATAAAGATGTCTTATGGCATGCTAGATTAGGACATCCTCATGCTCGTGCTTTAAGCTTAATAATTCCTAATGTCGCTTATGATCACTCAGTTTGTGAGGCTTGTATCCTTGGCAAACATTGTCGTGTTGTTTTCCCTAAATCGTCTACAATTTATGAGCATTGCTTTGTTTAGTACATTCCGATGTTTGGACCTCACCTTACATGTCTAGAGATAGGAATAAATACTTTGTGACCTTTATAGATGAGAAATCGAAATATACATGGGTTACATTACTTCCATCTAAAGATAGGTTTATGAGGCATTTATAAACTTTCATAATTATGTTACTAATCAATTCAATGCCAAGATCAAAGTGTTAAGATCAGATAATGGAGGGGAATACACAAGTCAAAGATTCAAAGTTCATCTAAACAAACATGGAATACTACATCAAACTAGCTGTCCACACACACCACAACAAAATGGAGTTGCTGAAAGGAAGAACCGACACTTAATGGAAGTAGCAAGATCCATGATGTTTCATACCAATGTTCCTAAAAGTTTTTGGGGAGATGCAGTTTTGGTTGCTTGCTACCTCATCAATCGGATTCCAACAAAGTCTTGCAAGACATATCCCCATTTGAGGTACTCAATAAAACTAAACCCTCCATTGATCATTTACGTGTATTTGGGTGTGTGTGCTTTGTGTATGTTCCAGGTGATCTAAAAAAACAAGTTGGAGGCAAAGAGCATCAAGTGTATGTTCCTTGGATATTCGACAACACAAAAGGGTTATAAGTGCTATGATCCGAGAAACAACAGGACATATGTGTCTAGAGATGTCAAGTTCATAGAAGAACAAAGCTATTATGATCAGAAAGATTGGGAAGGATTGAAAGATCTCTCAAGGTCCCTTCTGATTTGGCTACGAGTTTGAGGTTTCTCTTGAATCATTTGGGAAATGATCTGCCAAAGGATTCAAGACACGAAGAAACAAGAACCTTAAGTAGTTCACAAGATACCCAAGAGAATGAACAAGGGGTGGTAACTCAAGAACCAACTCCAATCCAAGAAGAAGCTATGGCCCAAAATCAAGAACAAGACGACTTGGAAGTGGGTATAGAGGAACCTATTCACAAAATGGAAGAGGAAACGGTTGTAGAGGAGGCTGCACCACCTGTTCAGCATTTAAGGAGGAGTACTAGACTTAGGAACACTAGGGAATTCTACAACAACCATGCCGTGGCTCATCCCATACAAGCTGTTTGTTCCCTTGACCTCTTGCCATCTAGTCATCAAGCATTCCTTGGAAAGATTGAACAAAGTCAGATTCCAAGGACTTATGAAGAAGCTGAGAGCAAGAAAGAATGGTTAGATGCAGTAAGAGATGAGAAGGGAGCTATGGAAAGGAATCATACATGGATATACAAGAACTTCCCAAAGGCAAGAAGGCTGTGAGTTCCAAGTGGGTGTTCACCATCAAGTATAAGAGCAATGGGGACATAGAAAGGTACAAGGCACGTCTAGTTGCAAGAGGTTCACTCAGACATATGGAGAGGACTATACTGATACCTTTGCACCAGTGGCTAAGCTACACACTGTAAGGGTTGTTCTTTCACTAGCTACGAATCTGACTTNGAAAATCAAATAAGACCTATCTTGACCTACAAGGCAAGTGTGAGCACGAAATTCAGTTTGAATAACAAGGGAAATGAAAAAGGATGGGTTATTATTAACCACATGGTTGAAATGGTTAAATAGCTACCTTGGGAGAAGAATCAAGGTGAAAAAGTCATGCCCATGCTGCATACAGTCTTGGCAACCACACCAAACAGTCATGCCCATGCTGTCTCCTCTCTTCTCATTGGTTGTTGACAGGCTCCTCCTCTATTTAAACTCATCCACAAGTTTGAATTCGTTTTCTTTTGTGTTCACATTGTAAATCCTCTATAAAAGGGCTGTAAAGACTCAATGTATAAAATATACTCTTAGGAGATTCTTCTTCATAAGTCTAAGTCATTTCTCATACTTCTCTTTGAGTTTTCAGATTCAATTCTTCACATTTCTCCTCTATAATCTCAATATTCTTACACTGGGATCTGGATATACAGGCACGTCACCTTCATCGAATCTTGTAGACCTGTTTATATATATTACTGGCCATAATGAATGATTACGAGACATCCCAAATGGGTTGGACCCATCAGTACATAAGCCAAGATAAACGTTTCGAGATTCAGCAACAAATCTAGGATGTAGATATTGAAAATTTTTCCACTCTACAGCATCAGATGGATGACTCATTTCTCTGTCTTCTGCTTCATGCTCTGCGTGCCACCTCATTTCCTCTGCGATTTTCTCGCTTTGATACATTCTTTTAAGTCTATCACCTATAGGTAAATACCACATACGACTGAAAGGTATTCTCGTCCTGCCCTCGCTTGGCTTATACCGGGGGGAATCGCAAAATTTGCATATTTCCCATTTCTCATCTTCTTTCCAGAAGATCATACAATTTTGAACACACACACACGTCAATTGTATAAAACGGGAGGCCTAAATTTCGCATCAATTTTTCAGTTTCATAATATGAACCCGTTGCCTGATTCTCCTCGGGTAAATATTCTGTAAACAGCTCCGCCCAAGAATCCATACATTTTTCTGGTAAATTAAAATCAGACTTGATGTTCATGAACCGAGCAGCTAAAGATAACTGTGAGTGCCCTTCATGACAACCATCATACAATGGATTTTTCGCAACTTCTAACATGTTGTAAAATTTTTGTGTTTCTTCATTAGGCTGTTCTTCTTCATTATAATTATAATTTTCTTCATTGTGATTATAGTACTGATGATCATCAGTCGTTGTCTCACGAAATGCATCCGTCACCATTTCAACATATCTATTACCGGATATACCAACTATTTCATCACTACTACAACCACGCGTACTTCCCTGATTTCTTTGGACATCACCCCGACTAGTACTCGTCCCTAACTGAATATTCAGCTCTTCTCCATGTTTATACCAAATATAATAATTTGGCATAAATCCTCGACTATTTAGATGACTCCATATTTTCCGTCTTAGAATAAATTTATCATTTTTGCAATTAATACAAGGACAGAAAAACTTATCTCCGCTACTTTGAGCTATAGGTTGACTACTTGCAAAATTCATGAACTGCTCCATGCCTTGTGCAAATTCCGCCGATATATTTCTTGTTTCATTATCAATTCTTCTGTACATCCAATCTCTCGAATTGTTATAATTTCTCCACATGTTTTAAATAAATTTTTTTCCTTCAATTTTACAAATGAGAGAGTGGGATGGTGCATATATATACAACATTTTGTCACTACTTTGCCACTGATTTGCCACTACTTTGCGACTACAGCAGTGTAGTTGCTTAAATGTCGTTATACCTAACCCGCACATGTTTTTTATGTTGGCACTTTGCAACCACTTTGTGATTGCAGAGCCACTACAGAACGTAGTCGCAAATTGGTCGCATTTTTAGCGACCAATAAGCGACTACCAACTGATTTTCTATATGTAGTCACTAATCAGTCGCTATTTTGTGACTGATTAGCGACTACCCAGGTCAGTTGCAACGCAGTCGCATTTTAGTCGCTAATTGGTTGCGTATTGCGACCAACATGCGACTACACTTATTGGTCACATTTTTGCGACCACAATTTTCGCAGTCGCAAATTGGCAGTTTTCTTGTAGTGGGAGTGTACTTGGGAAAGTGGTATGTCAAAGGAGGACTGATCAAAATGTGTGTAATGATAGTTCTCAAAAACAATGATGTTCCCATTTGTTCCAATGTTGCAATGAATAAGAAACCAGTTGCTTATTTCATTGAGTCTTTTGATTTATGGCATGAACGGTTAGGACATGTGAATTATAAATCGATGCAACGATTGATTAATTTGAACCTAATTCCGAAATACAAAATAAGTAAAGACAAGTGTGAGATATGCGTCGAAGCAAAACTCACAAAAACTCCATCACCTCATGTTGAACGAACTACTAAACCTCTAGCATTAATACACACTGATTTATACTATTTGAAAAGCATACAAACTAGAGGTGGTAAAAATTATTTTGTGACATTCAGAGATGATTATACAAAATATTGTTACGTATATTTGTTACGTAGTAAGGATGAAGTACTACAAAAATTTAAAGAGTACAAGCTCGAAGTTGAAAATCAACTTAAGAAAACTATTAAAATAGTTAGAAGTGATAGAGAAGGCGAATATGATGGACCGTTTAATGCATTTTGTCAATAAAATGGCATTATCCATCAAACAACAACTCCCTACTCACCAGAATCTAACGGAGTTGCAGAATGAAAAAAACCAAACTCTGAAAGAAATGATGAATGCAATGTTACATGAATCTGGGTTATCTCAGAATCTGTGGGGGGGGGGGGGGGGGGGGGGAAGCGTCGTTACTCACCACAAATTATAATCCTCAACAAAATACCACACAAAACAAACGGCAAAACACCGTATGAATTGTGGAAAAATATTGTACCTTCGTACAAATACCTCAAAATGTGGGGATGCCTAGCAAAAGTAGTAGTGCCTCCTCCTAAAAAGGTCACAATTGGACCTAAAAGTGTGGATTTCATATTCATAGGATACACACACAATAGTAGTGTTTATCGGTTTCTAGTACATAAATCAGATATACCAAATATCCATATCAATACGATTGTGGAATCAAGAAATGTAATATTTTTTGAAAACGTGTTTCCGTGTAAGGATAAACGTCTAAAATGAGTACGTGAAGAGGATGATGCAATAACCTCAACAAATTAGGCAAGCACATCTGGAACTTCAGTAACTAAAGTAGAAAATGTTGAAGATGAACCTAGACGAAGCAAAAGAGCTCATAAGGAAAAATCTATTAGTGATGATTTCTTGACGGTCTTTCTTTTAGAGAATGAACCAAGAACATTCACCGAAGCCATGTCTACACCTGATGCACCTTCATGGAAGGAAGCTGTGAATAGTGAGATCGACTCTATTATGC
Organism: Pugionium dolabratum; assembly: GCA_018901945.1. NCBI lineage: Eukaryota > Viridiplantae > Streptophyta > Magnoliopsida > Brassicales > Brassicaceae > Pugionium > Pugionium dolabratum. Next base: position 104,865 of record JAEVFF010000544.1, on the reverse strand, counting down.
AAAACCATACATGGGAGATAACAGATCTACCACAAGGCTCTAAGGCATTAGGGTGTAAATGGATTTTCAAAACAAAATTGAAAACCGATGGCTCAATAGAGAAGTACAAGGCTAGACTTGTGGTGCAAGGATTCTGACAAAAAGAAGGTTTGGATTTCTTTGATACCTATTCTCCAGTAACGAGAATTACTTCAATAAGAATGCTGATATGCATCGCAACATTAAGGGACTTGGAAATACATCAAATGGATGTAAAAAACTGCTTTTCTAAATGGTGATTTAGAAGAAAAGATCTATATGAAACAACCTGAATGGTTTGTTGTACCTGGTCAAGAACGCAAAGTGTGTAGACTTGTCAAATCATTGTACAGACTCAGACAAGCTCCTAAACAATGGCATGAAAAATTTGACAATGAAATGATGTTAAATGGTTTCTGCATAAATGAATACGATAAGTATATCTACATAAAAAATACGCCAAATGGGTATATTTTGTTATGTTTATACGTGGATGATATGCTTATCATTGGTAGCAATAAAGACATGATCAATCAAACTAAGACTTTGCTTAGTGGAAAGTTTGACATGAAAGATATGGGATTAGCGGATGTCATTATAGGAATCAAGATAACTAGACATTATGAAGGAATCATCCTATCCCAAACTCATTGTGCTGAAATTTTTTTTGAGCGGTTTAAGAACTACTCAAATGGAAGTGCAAAAACTCATGTCGACCCTCAACTTCACTTGACCAAAAACTCGGGTGAAGCGGTGTCACAGCTAGAGTATGCATGAGTGATCGGAAGCTTGATGTACTTAACAAACTGTTACAAAATTCAAAATTTTGGAAGATATCCTGATGTGGGAAAAACCAGTGTCAGCAATACGTATACACTGTGATAGTTAATCGGCTATCGCTCGGGCACTGAACAATCTGTATAATAGTAAATCGCGTCATATACGAAGACGACTTAAAACCATTAGGCACTTGATCTCAAATGGTGTAATCACGGTAGATTACATCAAATCAGTTGATAACCTAGCGGATTTGTTTACTAAAGGTTTAGCTTGAGATCAAGTCGTATAATCATCAAGAGGAATGAGTCTAAAGCCTATGACTAAAGATGAAGTTTGATGGAAACCCCACCTACGTGACTGGAGATCCCAAGATATAGGTTCAAAAGGACAACTAAATCAAATGGAATCTGAGAAAACACTGTGAGACTTACGTCTATACCTAGTTCCTAGGATGATAAACAGTGTTGTTACATGTATGTGTATAGGATAAACATTGCTTTTAATGATTTGAGACCATAGCTTTGACATATCAGTGGAGTATTACAGGATGCTCCTTAAAACAAAGCTAATGACGAATTATTTTATGAGTGTGAAATGGGGCCGTTTCTAGGAGAATGAAGGAAAGACTATATTCTCCAAGTTCACTCATGATTAACCAGGCAAGTCCACGACCACAATGGACACAATAGATAACATAGTTCTACGAGAAATGAAATTGTGTTATACCTGTTATCTTGGTTTACATCAACGCTCAGGTGGTTCAAGACATCATGTTCACCTCTTGGTCGAGTAAACCCGACAGATATTAACAATGATTGGTTCAAAGCTGAAACATGCTATCATCTCAGATATAGTGAATTGTTGTTTATACTTTCGAAAATATGTCTGTCTAGTGTATAGATTACGTCTAGTAAGTAGAGTTCATCGAGTCTATCGAGTCTGCGTTGTATAAAGTCATTTCTATTCATGTGGGAGATTGTTGGAACAATTTTTTGAATAATATTTGCATGTTCAATTTGGGTATATGACCCAAATATTGATTGCAAAAATTTGTTGAAATGTGAATAAGAAATGGACCATTGGGCTCATAATAAGCCATGAGTTTGTTGGCAAATTTAATGAATAGGGACAAAAGTCTCACATTGGAAACTTGGGGAAAAATCTTCTAATACATAAATGGGAGAGCTCATGTAGTAGCTTAAAAAAGTTAGAGAGAAAAGAGACCAAGCCACGTGCGCGCCGCCGCCATCGGGCTCGGGCTTGGGTCTTGGGTCTTGGGTCTTAATAAGGTTCTTTTGGGCTAAATTTTGATTACGGTTTTGGTCCAAAACCGAGTCAAAACCCTAAACCATACCCACGATTTTCTCCACTAACCATCCACGATTTTTTCATCGGTTCGGTTTCCTCCGATGTTTTAGGGTTGCAAAAACCGCTCCTTTTAGGCTATAAAAACAAGCCTTTATCCTCATTAATCTAATCTTGGCCGCCACCTTTCACATTCTCTCCGAAAATCAGTTCCAGCGATCCCTCTACTCACCATCTTTTGTTTTCACACTGTAAGTCTCGAGAGTATACCGTAGATTGTTGTTCGTAGATTCTATAATCGAGTGTTGCGATTGTAGTCTCTTCGTGATTGTATCATGGGATTCATAATCTTATCAAACCGCCACACTCTGGGAGATTTATTGAATTAAGGAAAGAAATCAAATCTCGTCTCCACTAATTTGTCTTTTTTTAATTCGGTTTTCAATCATTTTTGATCCGTAAATCATTTTTCTATCATAATTTTTATATCAAGTTTTTCGCGTTCTAACAGAAATAATTGTTGTTGTATCTGTGAAAAAATATATATATATATAAATGATTGTAGATAAGTACTAACCTTAGAGATAGATTTACCTTAAGATTACAATATATCTTGAATTTATAATATTCTAGAAGATATGTTTATAATGGGCATCCATTAAAATAATTCATAATAGTTGTATTTTTATTGGAGTGTTGTACATAAAATAAGAGATTTGAAGGAATTATTGTTGTATTGATATGTGAGGATTATTGAAACACTATTTCCAAAACTTTCAGTCCATAAAAGTTGTTCTTTTTTGGATTTCCCAAAAATCTGAGTCACAACATCTTATCCCAACCATCTTGAGGTCATTATTAAGGCATTTCAGCTCAGCCTACCTCTTAGTCAAGCTTTCTGCATTTTATTTTTTAATTATTCATTGAGGTTCAATCTTAAAATATACGATTTTACTTATTCTTTCTAAACATTTCTAGGTTCAAGTCATGTCTTTCTACGCAACAATAGACTTAAGAGCCTAAATTTCATGTATCTAACTGAGTTAGAAGAATTTAATTATGCACCTTAGTCCATTAGTGTCATGGTCGGGCATCTTCATCGGTATCCAACCGATGGCCGTTTAGGTCGAACTGATCTCTTTGGTACTTAGTCATAAAACCAATCATCCCTGGCCAAAGGACACATCCAGCTGACCATCCGGCCATAAGTGTTGACCCGAGTCTAGCCAAGGACAATCTCGGTCCATCCACACAACAAACCCAGCCAACCATCTGATTGTAAGCATCGATCCGAATCTGGCCAAGGACACTCTTGGTTTGGCCATACGAAAACTTGGTCGACCATCTGACCGTGGAAGATATCACCCAATCTTCTGGCCCGTCGATCACTTGTACAATTTTTATAGACTTTTCCGGTTGATTGCCATATGACCCGACTATCTCGGTTCCTTGACCACCATATCACCGACAAGAAGGAATCCGAGAAGAAAGGATCAAGTTCTACTCACTCCGACAAAGTTATGCTCTTGGTCGCCTACCGTTTGGGTCGGGCTCCTGAACCAAAGCCCACGATCTTTATCTCACTTGGTCTTTCTCTCGATCTATTTGCCTTATGCTCATATGTCTATGGGTGTATCCCTTTTCCGACCCCAGAGGTCGTATTTATAAGGTTTTTGGTTCGTTTTTCACGAACAGTCATGATCTTTGTTCGACACTAACTGTCTGACCGACTACACTACTGCCTAGCTGGCCACACGTGCTAACTAGCTGATCCAACTAACTGTCCAGTCGCCCCAGCTACCGGCCTACTCGCGTAGCTGCCGAACTCGTCCAGCTGCCGTCCAACTCATGCAACTATCATCCAACTCGTTCAGCTGTTGCCCTACTGGTCCAGCTTGATTAAGCTGCCCCGATCACTTACCTAGGTTAAAGTGTGGCACCAACTTGAGCTACTATAGGCGGTTCTAGATTATTTTGGCCAAGCTTCTCGGCCATTCCATTGTTCCGTCCCAGTACGACAATGGTTCACCCCAACGATCCTTATTGAAGATATAGGGGTGTTACACGGTATCCCATCCGGAGGAATGGGTTGTTACAATTACATCTTTATATATATATATATGAATATAGATAACTATATTAACTTTAGAGATGGATCTAACTATTGTAGAAGATATGTTTATAATGGACATCCATTTAATAATTCATAGCAATTGCATCCTTTTCCCATTATTAGAAATTTTTCATATCTTAGTTTAAATTTAGTTTAGATAAGCGAGTAAATATACATTTAACTGAGCTAAAATCAAAAGCTCATATCCTCTATATATTAAGTAAGAAATATTTTTTTAAAAAAAATATATACATATCATTAAAAAAATATGATATAGTTAAAAATTTATGAAATGCTCATTTATTTAAATGTGATATGACAATTTAAAAAATAAATTTATTTCTAATAAATAAATTTAAGTACACTAAAATTAAAATTTGAATGGATAAAACCAAATGATTAAATCTATTGACATGATTAAAATTATGTTAACTTTGATTCGGCATAATTGTTCTTAGTTTTTTATTTTATTTTTTATTTAAATTTCCCTAAACGAATTCTACCAAGTGAACAAATTATATTGTACATCTAATTGCTCTAAATGATAAATAAATAAATGATGAATATAATAAATTATGCACATAATCTAGAACATTAGTCCAACGTATTATAAAATGAATGATGAACACACTCTAGAATATATTTATTTATTCATCATTTATTTATTATGTATTTTTATTATTTATATAAAATCTTAACAATTTTTTGTTTATTTATAATTTTATCCAATAAAATAGTGGATAACAAACTAAGAAAATATATTCTAGGTAGATATCACAAATAATTTCTAAGACTTTTATGTATAAAATATCCATAATTAGGATTCCTTTATATTAAATGAGAATTGAATTTAGAAACAAATGCATTTATATTATATGAGAAGTGAGTTTATAAAAAAAATGTTTACGTATTAGTAAAAATTTGACATAACTAAAAAGTATGATATATATGTCGATAAGTCAAATGATTTCAAATATAAATTTGATGTTGAATAAATAAAACCGAATCGAAAAAACAAATATGTGAACCTAATATCATGATTAAAATTAAGTTTGGTTCGACAGACAGGTTATAGATTTTTTATACATAATTTTCTGTAACCGAGTTATAATTTATAAAATTTGACTTTTCAAAAAAATAAATTAAAGGGGAATTTAGCTAGATAACAAAGAAAAAAATCGAAATTGGTGAAATAACAAAGAGAATGAACAGTTGCATTGTAACTGTTCAATTATTCCATAACTTCCCAACTTTGCCCTCACACCTCAACCGACACATCCATGCTCATAGGCAGTGATGTGACACTTTTAATCTGACACCCTATGACATGATTGAGGAAGTGAAAGCTTGTGTCAGTGCACTGTACAAAAACGAATCTCAAAGCATAATCTCCACCGTTGATTCTGAAGATTTCGGCGTGCATTTAATGCGCAGATTCATTTTAGATTTTGTGTAATATCACGAAAAGAATATGTCAGCGTTTGTACACGTTAAGAAAGAGTGTAAAGTGTATATATAAAGTAGTTATCTAGGTTAAACAACCACCATTGAAGAGCTTCACTCTCTTTCTTCATGAGTTCAAACAGTGATGCAGAAGGAAATAAATGCTAGAGAAGATCACATCCACGGGTTCGATTAGTTGAAAAAAAGTAAGGATCTTTAATATGTCTCTTACATAACTTTTGTTTTGGTAATCCTAGTTCGATTTTAAGTTAAAAAAATAAATGTTCTTCATTAGAGAAATTTCGAGAAACGAGAGAATCGAGTGAGCGTAGAGAAACAAGAGAGAGAAAATAGAGCAAAAAATGAAAGAAAAATCTAAACAAACTCTCTCTCTCTTTTTAAATATAAAATAAAGTGATATGACTTAAAGTGAACTGACACACCTAATCGAATAGGTGTCAGTTAACAACAGTCTATAACCGCTCAACGATAGGGGCGTTATCGGATTTCAATTAACTGAACAATAGCAAAATCTTCTCTTTGTTATTTCGCCAATTTCGATTCTTTTGTTTGTTATCTACCCAAATTTCACTAAATTAAATTGTTGATATGTTTGAAATTTGAACCGATTGAATTGAATGAGTGAAATAAATGAATGTGATAATGTATGTATTGATACATATGTTTCTAACACAATGGATAATATGTTATATTGCCTAACTATATTTTAAAATTAAAATTTGGTGTTATTATTATATTATTAAGGAATATTGAGTATATATGTTGTTTATGTAATGACAGAACATGAGAAATTAATTACTTAGCTAGATTAGGGTTATAACGGGAAATAATGAATTAATTGTTTAAAATATCTTAATTTTTATATTATTTGTGTCTCCGCCCGAAGTAAATTTATTTTACAATGTGTCGTAGAAAACTTGCTGGTTTGTTTTTTACTAAGACAAATATTTACTCATGCACAAGTTAGGTGTAAAGATGGGCTAAAAGTTGTTATCACTAAACAACCAGAAAGGCATTAGAGAAAATTTGTTATATCACAAGTTAAATGCAAAGATGAGTTAAAATTGGTATGTTGCTATATCAGATTAGTTGAAAATTATTGGCACTGACGAACCAGAACCAGAAAAGCATTGTAGAAAATATTAAATGATGTGTATAAAATAAATTTTCTAAAATATCGAGTAGATTTGTTTCTTTAATATATTTTGAGTTCTTTCATACTATGTATTTTTTATTTTTTTTAAAAGATAATTGAATAAAATAACATTATCTTAAGTTTTGGTTTCAAATATATCACTAATTATTTAAATTTCCAAAAATAAATTTAATATTCAAATAATTAAAAACTTGTTTCTAAAGAAAAAAATTAAACTATAAATTGGAAAAAATGAACCCAAACATTATGTTTTATTTTTATATATAGTTTATTTAACGTAAATAATTATTTTTACATAATAATTTGTATTATTTTTGGAATTTTATTTTTAATGTGTTAAATTTAGAAAATAAACTTAAAATGGTGCTATTTTAGTGTATTATTCTATTTTTTATTTTATTTTCACACACCAATATTTGTTTCAAATGATTAATTTATATGATAAATATTTGTATTTTGTCAATCATGATTATTAGTTTTACATGTTTATTGAATTATTTACGTTCTTTTATCAACATCTAATTATATATATTTTTATTTCAAGATTTAATATTAAAAAATGAAATTTAATTGTATCAAAAGTATAGCTAAAATAGAAACCAAAAACTAATGGTTATAAAATTCATTACATATAAGTACATAATTACTAATATGTATTTATACTAAAATATAATATTTATACTAAAATATAGTTCAAATATACTTTTAATGTGTCAAAAACAAATGTATATAATTTTAATATAAAATAAAAGTTGTAACCATATAATTAATTTAAAAATATTATTTTGGTAAAATTTAATACATAAAATATAAATAAAATTTAGAGTAATATCATAAAATAGCATTTTTTAAATTTATCTTCCAAATTTAGCATATTAAAAATAAAAATTTTAAAATCGCACAAATTATTATATAAAATAATTATTATGAGTAATATCCAAAATATCATATTTTAAAGTTTTTTTTCCAAATTTACCTTTTTAAAATTAAACTTCCAAAAATAGCACAAATAATTATGTAAAAATCCTTATTAATTTAAATAAATTATAGATAAAGTTAAAATATTATATTTGGATTCGTTTTTTTCAATTTAGGATTTAATTTTTTCTAATAAGATATAGTTTTAATACATTGTAATCTTAAATTTATGCTATTATTGGAAATTTAAACTAATGATGCTATTTTTGAAACAAAAACTTAAACAAGTGTTATTTTATACAATTACCCAATAATTATTTACTTCAAATAAACTATATAAAAAAAATAAAATATAATGTTTGGATTCATTTTTTCCAATTTAAAGTTTAATTTTTTTTATTAATTTTTTTTTAATTATTTTAATATTAAATTTATGATATTTTAAAAATTTAAATGATTAATAATACATTTGGAATAAAAAAATTTAAAAAATATTATTTTAATCAATTTTTCTTAAAATTTATATTATGTAATAAATATATAATATAAAATATAATATTGTACACATTTCTTATCTAATTATATGTTGTAAAAATGTTATCCAAATTTATATTATATAATAAATATATGTTATACATCATCTACTATACTATAGTTTTATACGCAGAGAAGAAAGTTGTAACATTTTGTCATCCTCGTTTTCTCTATCCAACAAACACGCATGGTTAAAAAAATCGAATGATCGTTTGACCGTGAATGGCATTGATTAAAAAAAAAAATTCTACAAGTAATAGATAATGAAATATAATGTATTAGTGGACTCATGAACGAAACTGGTTCATGTCTGAAGAGCAAAGTTATGAAAATCCCTTCTTGCCTTTTAGATTGATGACAGAGAGTTCTTGTTCAACATACTCTCCTGCGGGTATGGCCGGATAATTACTTGCCAATGATGATTCCGCGAAATGTCCCAAAGGTTTCAGCTCAGCATCAGAAGCAATGTGAGCAAACAACTTCAAGATATGCAAAAACAAATTCTTTTCAGAAAAGCCAAAGGGTCAAGTTTGTCAGGAAACTTCAAAGGAAAATTTTGGTTTAATACTTACTGTCGAGGATACTCTCCATAGGCTTCGGTTTTGTTCTTTTGCTACTTTGATTGCATCTCTAGTCTTGCTCGTGACTACGACTTCATGCATTCCAGCAATGCATTCTCCAGCAGTCAACCATTCTATCTGGCCACATGTGCACCGCAATTTTAGCTAATGTAATACAACCTCAACGAAGTAGTTATCATAGTTTCTTTGATAACATCAATTCAAGATCAAGTAAACGAAATGTGGTCCAATCCCGATACCTGCTTTCCAGTTTGAATCAAGAGACAGCCTAGGGGAACTTTAACCGCAACCTTTTCCCCATTCCTTAACCAAATATATAGACCAGGGAATCTACTTCTTCCATGAATTGTTAAGAAATTGAGGTCATAGTGATATCCTGCAAATATAGTGCCCTCCTCGTTGTAACAGCTAAGATCACTTCCCGTTGGAGCAAGAAGATGAGGACCCTGAAATTAACAAGAAATTATACTCTTGAAGTTAAGATAGCAAAATCCATGTTTGACCCCGGTCTGCTTAACAAAGAGAGTCAAAAACTAAAGTTAAATATAGTAAATCTTCTAACATAGCTCAAAGATAGAAAGAACAACATTAGAACCTAATTACCTGCTTCATGAGCGACGTAAATGCATCCTTGGGCAAACCAAACCCGACTGCTGCCATTTCAGCAACAACCTGAACGAGTCAACAAGATATCATCACCTTTTCATAGTTACTTATTGCTGAACAAGCATAAAATGGTAAAGCTCTAAAGCAGTTTCTCACCTCCACAGCTGATATCATCTTGTAACCCCATGAGTCCATTACTTCTTTCCATTCCGGAAAACCTTGTGGTATAACAGGCTCAGAGTTGAGCTCCTAAGCATAGTCCACCTCTAAATTAACAACGAAAACTTATATGAACATATAACAGAGAATATATCAAATGATCATACCTTAAAGCGTGTGTTTGATGGTCGAGGACCAACTCTCCACATGTATCTCCACTTGTGATCTGGACCCTTAGGAATGTGTGGTTTGTTTTCTATTGACATTGTCTTGAATTTTTCTTGCATCTCTTCATCAACCAAACTCCTTGGCACTTCAACTCCTTCAGGTGTCACACCAACCTGTTAGATTCAAATCCACCATAGCCAACTACTTATCTCACCAAAGTTAAAATTGATGTAGAACTTAACAAAATCGCATATGTGCCCAAATTCGAACCCTAAATCGTGCACAGTGTGGCTAGTGAGTCAGTCATCGACAGATATAGATTTGTAATGGTAGAATTTTAAGAACCTGATAATGAAGATTAGGTCTCTGTTGTAATCGCTTGAAATCATCGGGCATCTGAAAATAACTTTCCATCATATCAATGAATCGATCGTTATCTTCAACACTGCATCTCGGATCTTTAACCAGAAGAGCTCCGGTTTCTTTTAGGATCCGACTCACTTCTCGGCACGAGTCGAGGAGATCAGTTCCCAGATCAGAAACCGATTCACCGCCGGAGTATTCAAGGTAACGCGACAGATCTACGACGGGCAACTCCATGAAGGATTCTACAGAGAAGACAAGAATAGACTAGAGTTTTTTCTTCTTTCCCTTTCTCTTATGTTGTTGCTGTGATATGCCCGGAGATGGAGTGTAAGATTTGATGTCCGTTTTCGTCTCTCCATATTCATTGTATTAAGCGAATATGATTGAGAAATTCTTGCTATAATCTTGAAATCTTTTATATTTTAACTGTATTTTTTACGAAAAAAAAAAATTGATGTATTTTCTACTTTTTTTCTATTCGATGACTAAAAAGTTTCAATTTTTGTAGATGTAACAAAATATATAGTTTTCATATTGATAATTGTATAAAATATTATTTTTAAAATTTTTATTTCAAATATAATATTAATTATTTAAATTTTTAAAAATAATACATATTTACTATTAAAATAATTAAAAAAATAAAAAATACTGAAAACATACAAATAAACAACATATATTACATTTATAATCGCAATGTTAACCATAAATTTAATTATCAAATAAATAAATAAAACTTATGTTACTATTATGATTCCCCAAAAAAGTTAAAAAAATTATATTCTCGTATTTTCTACAATCAATCAATTTTTAAAATAATAATAACTGTGATTTGTTATAGAATATATGTCTATAATACATAAATTGATCTAAAATTGATAGAAATTTTTATTAAGAAGGAAAATATGAGATAATTTCAAAAATACTAAAAATGTTGAGAGTTTAAAAAATATAGAACTATTTTATAGTTATGTAATATTAATTAATATTTTTATAATTAAAATGTTAACATAAAAATATGAGATATGTCAATATGAAAGATACACGTAACTATTTCTCAAAATAATGATTAGAAACCCTTAAAATATTATATAAGATAAAAAATTATTAAATTATCAAAACGTATTTCAAGACTATTTATAACAAAAAAAAAAATCAAAACTGAAGTTATTTCACTAGTTATAAGTTAAATTTGTCTCACTAGTTATAAGTTAGATTTTCACTAGTTGTATACAAAGTTTAAATTTTGTGAATGGTCGTTTGTTAGCCGCAGATTCCTGTGGCTACGGCTCCGACATATTATTGTTCGTTTATCTACCACAACTACATGCGGCAGACGCAGCGATCAACGGTACGACTAAAAAATATTCGATTAACCGCAACTGCAACCGCTGACGATAGACAAAAGAACAATATTTACCACAACTGCAGTTATAATGTTAACCGCAGCCGCAACCGCAATTATCATTGGTGACCAAACAACTAATATGACAAGTTTTACTTTTATTAAAAACAAGAAATATTAATACCATCCTTCATGAGGTTGGCTATCCTTAGCTATTTTATTTTATTGATTTGTTTTTTTTTTGTTTTTCTATTCAAGGAATTCATTTGTTTTTTCGGAAGCAAATGCATTTGATTGAGACGAATTACTAGTTTGAAACTCCATTAAAACTAAATAATTTTTCATTAAAAACATTAGATGTTTTGATTGGAGACAAAATTATTAGGTTTTTTCCTTCTTTTCTCTTTATGAAAACATTATGTTTTACTTTAAAAAAAAATGTTATGCTTATAATAGATAATACGTGATGAAAATTATTAAGTAGGCAATTTGAAGTTTGATGTTTACTTTTTGCTATTTTTAAATAATCAGTTTTTTATTATTATCGAGTAACATATATCTATTTCAAATACAAAATTCAAACCAACTCATATCCGCGTTCAAAACCCAAACTAACCCAAATTCGAACTCAAAATCAAAACCAAATCAAATCTGGAGAGATACAAATCGAATCCGACCCAAAGATTTATAAATATCTGAATGGAACTTATATTTTTGACCCCCAAAATCCAAAAACCCACAAATTTGACCGAACCCGAACGGATACCCAAAATGGATATCCGAACGTCCAACCCTAGCCAAAACCTAAACACAACCATAATAATTAGAAATGTTAAAATATGTTTTAAATTAATGAATATTTATAGGTATTTATAATGAATAAATAGTCATTTAAACCCATTTATCAGAATTGAGATTAATGAATTTTACTGAGCATCCATTGAAAACTCATTCACTAAAAGAATTTTGCCTTTAAAATATGGATACCCTATTAAATCTATTTATATTTAATTCTTGTTAAATCAATAGTTCAAAAATATATTTAATAATAAGTAATCAATTACTTTTTTGATGAAAAAAAATCATGTTTTGATAAAATATAAAATTATGCTTTAGACAGAAAAAAATGCGGGATTATGTTTTTGGCAAAAAATGTAGAATTATGTTTCGGACGGAAAAATGCGGGATAACGTTCTTGGCAAGAAAATAAAAAATTAAGTTTTTGGCAGAAAAATATGGAACTACGTTTTTGCGGAAAAATATAGAATAAAATTTTTGGTGGAAAAATACAAAATTACGTTTTTGGCAGAAAAATGGAGAATCATGTTTTTGGAAATAAAATGTAAAATTACGTTTTTGGTGGAAAAATACCGAAATACAATTTTGATAAAAATAATATGAAATTACGTTTTTGACAAAAAAATACGAAATCACGTATTTGGATAAAAATATAGAATCACGATTCTATTAATAAATGAGTATGAATTTAAATATTAATAAATTAGAATCTAAATGGATTATAGGTTTAAATGAGGTGAGTTATAAATGAGGTGGATTTTAATATATATATTCATGATAAAAATAGTCAAGTTTTTCATACAACATTTAAAAAAATTCAATGTTTTATTTTTTAATATATTCATAAAAATAATGTTTTGTTTAACAAATACATGAAATTTTCACCTATTTGAAATAAATTTACAATATTATTTTATTAGAAATATAATATTTTCAAACTAACATAAAAAATACAATTTAAATAGATTAAATATGTTTAAATAGATTTTAATGAGTTAATGTAATTATAAATGGATTTAAATAAATAGTCATATTAAACTTTTAAACGAAATGAATTTTATAGAGTTTGGATTATAAATGGAGTGAATATACCCATTTTAATGTTCCTAATCTCTTTATTATTAAATGGAAAATAAAATTGCTTATTTGTCAACTTCTCTTTCATTTAAAAATTATGTGTCAACTTCTCAAATCATATAAATAAATACTCAATTTTAATCTATTTTCTATTAAATTAATCATTTAACTGCTGATAAAAATTAAGAATTATGTGTTAAACTAATATACATTTAACTGGAAAATGCAATTAATAAAAATGATTAATGTTTTAATTTTAATCCCTCTAATAATAACGGGAAAACGAGAAAATGCAATTAATTAAACATTTGATGTCACATTTTTTTCTTTCACTTTTATGTAAATCTCATGTCTAATTTCAACTTAAAAGTCAAAAACATATAAATAACAATATGTGTTGCATTCATTATATTTAGAGTAATACCCTAAAATAGCACTATTTTAAGTTTATCTTCCAAATTTAGCACACTAAAACTAAAATTCCCAAAATAGCATAAATTATTATGTAAAAATAATTATTTACCTTAAATAAAATATATATAATACATAATTCATAAATTATTTTTAAAAATATGATTTATTTGCTGTGCATCATACATATATTTATATGAATAAAAATATGCAAAATCTATAATAAAATTAGTAATTTATTTTATATCCGAAACCATTAATAATAATAAAATCTCTTTTTCGAAGTTAGAACGGATATTGGGAGACATTCTTCTTAGAAAAGAAGGAAAGTTGCAAGATTTTTGGAAAAGAAAAAGAAGTGCAAATTAGACATATGCAATGGCTTAAAGCGCAAATGGGTTTCAACTTTCAACGATAATAATAGAGATGTCACAGCTAAAATAAGCAAAACTATCTATAAACCTCAAAACTTTGAGAAGCAAAAAATGAACTGGCAATAACAGCACACGCTTCTTCTTCTTCTTCTTCTTTGACATCTCTTTTTCTTCTTCAAGAAGTTTAAAGGAAAACCCCCCTAAAAAATGCCTTGCGTTGACTAATCCTACAGCAGTGTGAGAAGGATGATCGATGACTTTCTAACACATCCATAAGAAATGGCTTTTCAGGCTATGGCATGCATGGTTTTCACTGAGTAAACCCAGATGCCGTGCGCCGCTCATGTTCGCCTTGTTCTTCTTTACTGAATTCCTCAAGCAGTTCACGCTGTCTCTGCGTTATATTTCTGCCAAGAAAAAACATAAAACATACATAAGAGATTGCGAGGCGGCACCTGACAATTGTATCATTAGCTTTATGGGAGACATACACAGGGATGCTGACGTTGAAATGCACATATTGATCCCCAAATTTAGTCGACTTTCTTGCTCTAATACCTGTTTGTATCGTAAACCAAAAACAGTGTGATTTGAAAAGTAAACCAACAAGAGCATCTACTCAAACACTTGAATCTGTCCCCACTTCCATAGGGATTTGAGCAACATTTTTTCGCCCCGTCTTGGTCTCAATATCCAGTTAGACAGCTGAAGTTATCGACACGAGCAAAAGAGCTCACCTTTATTTCTTAGCACTACTTTCTGACCCGGTTGGGTTCCAGGACGGACCTGCAACAAAAGAATTTCCAAGTTAGAGTGCCGGAGGGAGAAGTTTCCAGGCCAGGCCTAACAGTTAGCTTTCAAAAAAAAAAAATCTGCGAAGCTCATAAGTGGCTTCTGGATGCTATTTGACATTGTAGAAATTCTTCACTTAGCCGGAAAGCATTTTCAGGTGTTGATATAAGTAGCTTAAATTCTTAAAACGTGTATGAATGTGAAACGTTTTCAGAAACCTTCACGACAACATCACCGGTGAGGGTTGGAACTTGAATGGTTCCTCCAAGAATGGCCTGATAAAAGAGGAAGAATATACTCAGTTATAAGGAACAATACAAAAATGGTAAAAAAGAGCTCATGGCTACTGCACTAGATGTCCAAAACAAATGCTGAAGGCAAAAGCACCTATAAACTTTTAGAAACAGGATTAAGAAGAGCATGTTGTTTCACCTGGGTAACACTGAGAACCGCATCTACATGAATATCTGATCCATCTCTGCGGAACACAGGATCTTCACGAACCTGAAAAAGCAATACAGCCGAGTTATTGCGAACGCAATGGAATTATTAACTATGACTGTCCATTAGAAAGTTATCTTCACTAAAGTCACCTTGATAGTAACATAAAGATCTCCAGGTTGGTCACCTTCAGGATCAGCTCCACCTACCCTTGCCACCTTTAATGTTTCACTATTGTCAACCCCTGAAAGATGTAACAAATGTTAGCAATTACAGAGGTTAAAAAGGTGAAGACTACACATATTTTTTTTGTTAGCTATAGATATGCTAAAAGAAACTACCTGGATCAATATTGACTTTCACTGACTTTTGTCCTCGAACCACTCTAGCCCCTCTGCAGGATTTGCAAATACTCTAGTAATACCAACACAAGAAAATTGATGAGCAATTGAAAGTTATAGAAACATAGTTAAAGACCAAACATCTAAGATGAATCTAACAGAAGGTGGTGTGCGTCTTCACGCATATGTAGACATTTCATACACAGATAAACACTAGTATAAGATATAAAAGTGCAATAATCAAATATATAACATACTGAGAACGTTTGACCAGCTCCACCACAGTTCTGGCAAGTTCTTTGGATGCTTAAAATACCCCTTCTCATTGTTGTCTGAAAAACATAATGGTAGTACTTTCAAACCATCATAAAAACAAAAATTATAATTACAGTGTTAGCACTAGAGTTTTGTAACATGATACTGACCATTCCAGAGCCATTACAGGGTTTACATTTTTCACGTTTGGTACCAGGAGGAACACCTTGTCCACCTGAACGAGAAAGGAAGAAAGAAAACAACAATAAGTATCTGAGCTTCAGACAGTAACAACATACAAAGCACTTTAATCGCAATAATATATACATACCACAAGTATTACAAGCCACCTCGGTTTGAAAAGTTATAGTTTTGGAGCATCCTTGAACAGCTTCCATGAAAGAAAGATCAAGCAAAACCTTACGACAGTAAAGAAGGAAACAAACAAAAATGTATTAATCTTGGAGCACAACAATGATCTCTGGGAATTAAGCAGATTGTAATACCTTGACATCTTGACCTCCAATATCTTGCCTGAAAATGTTGTTGAAGATCTGATTTGTGAAACGTGTAAACCAAGGGTGTTGGTAAGTTAGCCGTTTTCATTTAAAAGGAAGAAAAGGACTAGGCAATTTTATCAAATCAACAGTTATGAACTGAAGGCTATATAGTTAGTAAATAATATTCTTTTGAGTAGAACATATTAGATGAAAACCAATAACGAAAGGTATTACATTCCCATTCCCGAAGATATCAAATGGGTTAAACCCTCCACCAAAGCCTGAATCGCCATTCGGAAACCCACCACTAGCATTTTGCTCAAATGCTTCATGCCCAACCTGCAGAGATGACAACAAACCTCGGTCACATATGACATAGGGAACCAAGGAAGCAATGCAAAAACATGCCAGCTTGCTATAATGTAATCAAAGAAATACTATGAGGCCAATGCACCTGGTCATAAAGGTCACGCTTCTCCTTATCTTTCAAAATCTGATCCAAAAGAAAACCCAAACCAGTTCAGTCAAGTATTCCAACAGATCATATGAAATGAATTTGTATAAGTTGTAAAACTCACTTCATAAGCTTTTGAGACCTCCTGGAACTTCTTCTCAGCTTCTGGGTCATCTTTATTCATATCAGGATGGAGTTTCTTGGCAAGCTGGAAAAAGATACAAACAAACACAGCATCGAGCAGTGAGAACCAGCTGGCCTATCAAATGATCACATCCACGAACAACTTAAAGAAGCAGAAACTCAACCAAATTGTCCCTACCCCATAATAAGCTTTCTTGATTTCACCTTCTGGAGCATTCTTGCTCACGCCAAGAAGTTCATAGTAATCTTTAGAGGACATAAATGAAGAACCTAGTATCCAGAAGCGCAAAATATCAAAAGCCCGCATGTTACTCGTGAAGAGATTAAATTATAAAAACAATCTAAAAAATTTCCGAATCAAGGAAACCACCGATGAGTACCTGTTCCATGAATAGACCTTGTCGAACCAAAATTTGAATTAAAAGCTCCAAAGCTGATCCATTTCCGATCTTGCCCTACATTAGAAGAACCAATATTAACCATGTGGCCACACTCAATTTGATTCATTACACTTTCTTATTGAAAATACCGTATTTTGAAGTGTAATCTCCAAGAATTTTCGTTGGGTTACCAACAATAGTATTTAATCTCCTATAACCCACAACAGATACTCCCCTGAGATTCTGAAAACTCTTGATGAAGACACAGAAAACAAGAAGTTAGTCAGTTTCAAATTTAGAGATAGAGAGACAGAGAAAGAAGAGGAGAAGAACTAACCTGATTGCCGAAAAGCGTTGACGAGAGACATCGACGAGTCAACAACCGAAGAAACTGAGACCCATTGGTAGGAACCATTTGATCGTGGCTTTGAAAAGCTTTTCAATGTTTAGCTTCTCCTTGAATCCTATGGAGCTTCTATTGAGCAGCCAAACTTAAAACCCTAGCAAAAACCCTGTTTTGTTGCTTCAGAACTGTGTAGAAGACGCAATTTCTGTTACTCGCCACACAATATTCCGGGTTTTGACCTTTTTCTTTCTAACCCGCCCAATGCAGCCCGAAATGACCCGACCCAATCCGATCTAATCAGACCCGAATCGACCCGACCCATATTACCCTTAAATGGGTCCACTGGCCCATTAAAGAAAAAATCTCGATAACTAGTCGCCGTCGTCTCTGTAAATCGCCGTCGTTGCGCTCGACTGTGCTCGTCATTTAAATTCGTGGAATTCAGCTCAGAAATTATGAAAATTTATGCGTTGTTTTCTCAGAAATGTAAAATTCTCACGAAGGCTCGATATTGAGGTTTCAAACAATGTGGTGGTTGCTACAGAAAAGGGTTAGTTTTTCTATTACTTTGTGTAAATCCAGAAAAGGGTTTGGTTTTGAGCAGAAGTGTGGTTTAGTTAACGTAAAGTTGAAATGGGTGAAAGATAAAGAACTCGATGCTGTTGTGGTTCGTGAAAAGCATCTTAGAGCAGTTTGCAATCTTGTTTCAGTTATCTCTGATTCAAGACTACCGATTTACCGCCTCAACGCTCACCGCGGTCAGCTCGGTCTGCCTCAAGATCTTAAGCTCGCTGCGTTTATCCGGAGATATCCCAACGTTTTTGTGGAGCATTGTTATTGGGATAGTGGAGGTACTCGTGTTCCTTGTTTCGGTTTAACCTCTGAGGCCATTGATCTTTACCGTGAAGAAGCTGAAGTTTTACGGGTGAACCAAAGGGATGTTCTTGTGAGGTTGTGTAAACTTCTTATGCTTACTCGTGAAAGAACACTTTCTTTACATTCCATTGATCATCTCAGATGGGATTTGGGTCTGCCTTTTGATTACCGAGACTCGTTGATTCCTAATCATTCGGATTTGTTCTGTTTTGTGGAGTTGTCCAGTGATGTTGTTGGTTTGAAATTAGTACATTGGGATGAGAGCCTCACAGTTTCGCACTTGCAACAGAGAGAAGACCATAGATATGATGATAACCGAATGGCCTTCCCCATTAGATTTACTAGGGGGTTTGGATTGAAAAGGAAGAGCATGGAGTGGCTCGAAGAATGGCAGAGACTCCCTTATACATCACCTTATGTCGATGCATCTCATTTGGATCCACGAACTGATTTGTCAGAGAAGAGAAATGTTGGAGTGTTTCACGAACTTCTTCATTTAACAATTGGGAAAAAGATGGAGAGGAAAAACGTGAGCAATCTTCGAAAACCGCTTGCACTTCCGCAGAAGTTCACCAAAGTGTTTGAACGCCACCCGGGTATTTTCTACATTTCTATGAAGTGTGATACACAGACAGTGATCCTTAGAGAAGCATATGAAAGGCGACATCTCCTTGAAAAGCATCCTCTTGTTGAAATGAGGGAAAAGTTCGCTAACATGATGAATGAAGGCTTTCTTGATAGAAGCAGGGGGCTGTATCGAAAACCTGTTGAGGCTGAAGAACAAAACCAAGTTTGTTTATCCAGTTTGGGCAGAAAGGGTCAGGCAATAGCCTGATATCGGGATACGAGAATCTGGTCCTGTAGTTTGATAACATGAATGGTATCTTGTTACCATGGAAGCAAATCAAGACAATGTGGAGATTCTGAGAGAGTTAAAAAGGATTACATTCTGCATCTGAATATAGCAGCCTGAGCTTCCGGCATCAAACTGAATTCGATCTTGCTTTTGTCTCATTCGAAGAAACAGAAATCTCATTCCGACAAGTACATATTAACACAATTAGATCAACTTTGTTAGAGATGGCAGAGTAAATCAACTGTCACACTCATTAATGTTAAGTAGAATTAAGAGTCACTTATATACAAATCTTAGTTGTATCTTTATTTGCATTTCTGCCACTGTATACACAATGATTTTCCGGTTAGTATAGTTAGTGCTTCGGCTTGGTGGGCATTTGGTTCTACGAAGGTTTGGTACTGATACTTCGGCGGAGACCATCACTTCCTTTCCATATGCCAGGGGACAACGGTGTTTCCTTAGTCGCCTTTATGGAAGTTGTTCGACATGTCCAAAGTACCTTCGAGAACTCGTCATACCATTTCCTTTTGTTGACATCCAGCCGTTTTTTCAGGTTCATTAGAATTGATTTGTTAGCTACATCAACTTGTCCTTTCTTTGCGGATAATGTGGGGTCGGTCAAGCGAATTTTCCATGTCTTATTTCTCAAAATTACGATCCATTATCTGTAACAATTTCATAAGGCAATTCGTGACGACATATTATATTTTTTTAAACGAAATTCCTGACTTCTATATGAGTTATTTGTTGGTAGCTTCTAGCGTCGATCCGTTTTGTGAAGTAATCCGTGGGGGTTAGTAAAAATTTTATCGTTTTGACTCTTCCGGATTCGTGTAACGGACCGGTTATATCCATAAACTATCTCATGAATGAATATAGGGCATAGACTGAAATAATTCTTTGGTGTAATGATGGGCTATAGGTGCGTGTCTTTGACATTTATCATATTTGGCCTAATAGGATCCGCAGTGTATGATCATTGTCGGCCAAAAATATCCTTGTATGTCTATCCTTTTCTACGATGGGGTGAAAGTGAATCCTCATTTCGATCTGGGGTCTTTTCCTTTTTTTGAAAGGTTTTTCTTCGGAGGAGTTCTCGTTCGGTAGGAATTTCCTTTGTAGAATTATTTATGGGTTTTGTGTCTCTAGCATCTAAGTCAACGTTATATCTAGTTCCCCTGCTTGTAGCTTTGAGGCTAGCAGTCGTCCTACTTTTTGACATTCTTTTGTTGAATGTCCGTGTACTTTTTGATGCATACAATATTTCTTGAGGTCATAATCGCTATTTTTACTGTGTAAGTGTGTTGTCCTTGGTTCGTTTCGAATGGAAAAAGAAATACCGAATTTTTAGCTCGAGTTCTCGATACAATTAGAAAGTAATTGATGATTTTTCTCTCTCTTTTTTCTTTTTTTTTATATGTTGACTCATTACATCCTTCTAATATATCCGCCTATCATCGAGTTCATGACCCCCACTTCAGTTGCGCATTTAATTTATTTGTTGGAGAAAGGACCAATAAAGAATTTAGTTTAGTTATATTTTTTTTTTGAATTGTTCTGACCAAAATTCAATGACCAAAATAGTTTAGGAAGAATCGCAGAGTCATCAACATGGTCATCGAAACTGGAAAGAATATAAGATGTTTGAGAATTCATAGAGGAGAGGAATACACATCACATGAGTTCACAAACTACGGCAAAGATCAAGGAATTCGAAGGCAAATGACCACTACTTACATTCCACAACAAAACGGTATTGCAGAAAGGAATAATCGCACAGTCATGAACATGGTCAGATCAATGTTATCAGCCAAGAAAATATCTAAAATCTTCTGGCCAGAAGTAGACATTTGAACATTCTATATTCTCAATAGATGTCCAACTCTTGTAGTAAAAAACATCACTCCACAAGAGGCATGGAATGGGTAAAACCAACTGTTGAACACTTTCGAGTTTGGAGAAGCATTGGACATGTTCATATTCCAAATGAGAAAAGAGGAAAACTTAATGACAAGAGTGAAGTCTGCATGATTGGTTTCTCTTCAGAATCTAAAGGCTACAAGTTGTACAACCCAACAACAAAGAGGGTTGTGATAAGTAGAGATGTGATGTTTGAAGAGACTAAAACTAGAGCTGGGAAGAAGATCAAATTCAACACAACTCTGAGCTGACTTGGAATGGTGATAATGAAATATGGGAAGAAAGTGAGGATGAGAACAGCAATGGAACAAACCATTACTATGAACCACAAGGTGCTCCTGAAGTTATAGAAGTAACATAAGAAAATTGTAAAGAACTTAGGGAGGGACAAACTGCAGAAGTCAGAAAAGGTCAAACAACAAGGCCTCCTCGATATCTTAGTGATTCCATCACTAGAAAAGAAATCGTAGAAGAGGAAGATGAAGTGAATTTGGTCCAGATCATCTCATCTGATCCTTTGACATTTGAGGAAGCAGAGAAAAGTCAAAAATGAATAAAAGCAATGAATGAAGAGAGATAAATTCAATTGTGAAGAATTTGGGAATTGACAGACCTACCAAATGGAGCAAAATGCATTGGAGTAAAGTGGATTTATAAAACCAAATTGAACGAGCATGGAGAAGTGGACAAATACAAAGCGCGTTTAGTGGCTAAAGGTTACTCTCAAGAACATGGAATAGACTACACTGAAGTTTATGCTCATGTTGCTAGAATGGATACAATCAGAACAATCTTAGCCACAACAGCACAAAGAACTTGGAACATCTATCAATTAGATGTGAAGTCTGCATTTCTTCATGGAAATCTTATGGAAGATGTTTATGTTCAGCAACCAAAAAGATATGTTGCAGAAAGAAATGAAAGCAAGGTATACAAACTGAACAATGCATTATATGGACTAAAACAAGCTCCAAGAGCTTGGTTCAGTAGAATTGAAGACTATTTCATCCAAGAAGAATTTCTGAAATACCAAAATGAAGAAACATTGTTCATCAAAACCAACAAACAAGGTGAGGTTCTGGTTGTTAGCATTTATGTAGATGATCTTATCTACACAGGAAATAACATCTCCATGATGAAAGACTTCAAGACATCAATGCAAAGAGAGTTTGATATGACTCACATTGGAAAAATGAGATATTTCCTAGGAATTGAAGTGTTACAAACATCAGAAGGAATTCACATTTTGCAGTCTAAGTATGCTCTAGAAATATTGAAGCGATTTCAGATGGAAAATTGCAATTCAGTGCAACCCTCTTGTTCCCAGAAGTAAAATCAACTTGAATGAAGAAGGAGAACAAATAGATGAGACTTTCTACAAACAAATCATAGGAAGTCTCATGTATATCACCACTACAAGACCTGGCCTGAAATTTTCAGTAAGTCTACTAAGTAGTTACATGTCTAAGCTTACAATGCTACATCTCCAAGCTGCCAAAAGAGTTATAAGGTACTTAAAAGGAACATTGGATTTTGGCATTTGGTAGAAGAAAGGAAGAATGAGAGAAATTCCGGTTTATACAGATAGTAACTTTGTTGGGGATACAAATAATAGAAGAAGCACCACATGATATGTGTTTTTGATGAATGATGCAGTTGTTGTTTGGTGTTAAAAAAAAACCAATTGTCACATTATCAACTACCAAAAGCAGAATATATAGGTGCTTCAGTGTGTTCATGTCAGGTCATTTGGTTCAATAGAATCTTGGAAGAATTGGGGTATAATGTGAGTGGAAGTACCATTGTTTTATGAGATAACACCTCAACTATTAAGCTCTCCAAGAATTCAGTTTTTCATGGCAGATGTAAACACATGGGAGTTCGTTTTCATTTCTTAAGAGATCTAGTTAAGGAAGGAACAATCTCTCTAGAGCTCTGTGAATCGAAGGAACAAGTTGCCGACATTCTTACAAAAGCATTGAACCGGGAAGCTTTCGAACGAATGAGAAGAAGTCTCGAAATCTGTTCTGCAAGTGATAAATTAAGCTTGATTCATCAAACTTAGTTTAAAGGAGGGTTTGTTGGAGGAAGAAGGACCAATAAATAATTTAGTTTAGTTCTGTTTTTTTTAATTGTTCTCACCAAAATTCTCGGTCAAATCTTTAAAGTTGTTGTTCTGTTTAAGCTTAACTTATTCTGTTTTTCTGCAATAAGTTTAAGAGTTCTTGTTGCTTTATTTAGCTATTTAAAGCCTTTCAATCTTTCAGTAATAAACAAGGTTTTCAGTTCAGTTTTCATTAGCTTCTATAATTCACAAATTAGTATTAGAGTTTTAACTGAACTTCAAAAACTAAAGCGGTAGCTTTAAACAAAATACCATTAAAATTGAATGCTGATAAGATGAAGCTACCACAATTTGACGGTCAGTGGAATCATTAGAGTGAAGTTTTGGAAAACTTCTTTAGCGCAAAGGGTCTATGGAACTTGATCGAAATTGGATTTGAAGAACCTGCAACAACACTTCTATCGTCGGATCAAAGAGAACAGCTAGATAATGCTAAAACCAATGATCACAAGGTAAAACATTATCTATACCAGTTCGTTGATAGAACAACATTCGAACAAATTTTAGACAGAAAAAGCTCCAAACTCATATGGGGTTCAATGAAAAAAAAATTTGGAGGAAATGATCGAGCAAAAAAGCTCTATTACAAAAGCTAAGGAGAGATTTCAAAGTTCTCGAAATGAAGGAATCCGAAAACATAGAGGAGTAGGAGTATTTCAGTCGTGTTAGATTATGTTGTTCATACTAAAATACACAATGCCTTTTTAAATTTGCATCTTGAAAAACAAATGATGTTTGCCTCAGTGTTCAAACATACACATTTTCTGCAATTTTCATATCCACATCTGCTTAATCCGTTCTTAATAGCATTGTTTGTTGATAACTTTGGTTGAAAAAGTGTCCGGTTCAATTTTCGAAATATTGTGCTTGAGGAAAGTGAAAACTTGAATTCGAACTTACTGACCGAACCAGTCGTCTACAAACCCTAATGTCGAAAAAATAGATTAGAGAGTTTTGTGTCCTTTTAATTTAATAGAACAATAAGTATCATATGTTAAAGACTAGAACATGGGTCAATGTCAGCAACGAAGCTAACTCTTACTGAAGATACTGAATTGCTTCGAGGAAGACAAGCAACTTAGCTTCGTGAATCTCTGAATTCAACTTCAGAAAGGAATACTTTTGGATGTGATCGAAGTCCTGATTTCGACAAATTATCAGAATCATGTCATACGATAGTGACTAAAAACCGTAACTACGAGTCATAAAAAGAGACTATGGATGAGACTAACCAAGCCTGCCTGCATCTAACAGCTTCTTGTCGAACTCTACGTTTTGGATCATCCAATGCCTTTGTTATTGCTTGTAAAACCTTAAGCGAAATTTCTCAGTCATGAGATGCATTTTCTTACTCTACATAACTAAGAAAAACATGCGTTTTAGATCTTTTAACTAACCTGGTTTCTGAAAGGATAAATCCTTCTATGCGGCAATTCCAACAGAGCCACAAGACACTGGATGGCTGTCTCCCTAACAACCTGCATAACCGGATCAACGAATCAAAGTCATTGGAAAAAAAAGAAGCATGTGCATGGAAAATGCTTTGTTACCATTAGATGTGGATATGATGTAAGTTTGACCAGGCGTTCGATGATTATATGTGCATTATCACTGGCAGATTGTTGTCCTGCAAACAGAGCAAGCCGTAGTACGCAATCAAAACCTAAAATGCCTTTTTGAGCTTTTAACAATAATTGAATTGACTCAACCATCTGATCATGGACGTTTATGAGTTCATAAAACAAATCATTTCGACGAATGAACAGCGAGATTTTATAAAATGCAATAAGCTTTCGCATACCAGCATCTAACTTTATTACCTTTAATATCAGTAAGCGTTCCAGATAAAACCAGTAATAGGCTGAAAAGAGTTTCTTTTTCCACAGGGTCATGGCTTAAGACAGATAATCCGTCCAGTATCATCGGGTGTAGCTGCACAGACCAAGGTCTTTTAAGTAACTGTTTATAAAAGCACAAAATGCAAAGTCTGTCCTTGAGGCTCACCTTTTTGGTGTTGTCCAGTATGACCGTTACTGGAACATTGGATATAACATGCACGAGAGCAACATGCAACATTGTTCTGAAACCATGACGCCAAACTAGTAAGCTGAGATTCTGGAATTAGTTGTCATAACAAAGTCTAACTTGCCTATTTATGATATGTACTTGAAACTTAGTGCAACAACGAAGAAGCCCAAGCTATTATGAATGACTTTATGTGCTAGCTACACCTAACCCAAATTAAACTAGCAATCTTCATGATGTCTTCTCATTGTTCCGAAAAGGAACACTGAAATGTTTTGTCTGGGTGCTGCTGCAGTTGCATCCTATCTAGGAACATGACATAAAAGTATTGCATGGTGAACTTGAAGACAGCACAACACAAGAGCATCCGAGATGCTAATGAGCAAAAAGTTTCATATGCAAGAGTAGAAGGCTACAAGCAATCAGATCTAACTCTATTTTCAGAATAAATCTATGACTACAAAATCCTTGAATGCTCCACGCAAGTTAACTGAAAGGTAATTCACCGTAATTACAAATATAGTTAAAGATATGTGTACCTCGAGAGTGGAGTCTGGGAAGTCATAATCAAAGACTCCAAAATGGGAACTGCTATAGAGAAAAATCGCTGCTTATAGAGTGGCCGTATAACTGCAAATTTTCTTTTCAGAGACATTCCCGAATCAGACATTAGTATTGAAAATGCATCTGCTGCATGTTTCATGGCAGAAGGATGCAGAGTATGCCCGGAACAGTTAGTGGATTTTAAGCATTCTACTAGTACCAAAGCTATTTCGCTAATTCTTCCATCACCCCGCATGAGTAAACCTTTCCCAATCCATGCTAGTCCTGTTATAGCACGGGTCTGAAGGTCCAGGGAACCACAGAAGCCTAAACATATCTTCGACAAGTTTGCCTCACTTCCACATATAATTTTACCAGATCCATCAGAAGATATCTTTTTTCCAGATGCAAAAGCTGTGTGTAATATTATATCACATGCCTCACCCAAGGAACAATCGGTTGAGATATTTGTTCCACCAGAAATTGGGTCCAACTTGTTAACCATTGAACCCAAAGCTTGAGCTGCTGGGATATATCCCTTAAGGAGGGGTACCAAAAATAGATGTATAAGTGATTTTACATCTGGAATGGATGCTTCGGGAGATGCAGCTATGATAACTGAAGCAAATAGAGAAAGTATCAATTCATCCCTAAAGGACAGGTCACGTTGTAGGTCCTCTAATTCAACAAAGGTCAAAGGAATGGACTCCATAGCTGGAAGATTGCTTGATGAGATCACCTTATAAGCTTTCTGGATTATACTGTTCTGTGACTCTACCAAAGCAATTCCTACAACTTGCCCCATTGTTGCCATTGCTGCCTCAACAAACTCCTATAGTAGAAAAACAATTAAACTCATAACATCAACAATAGATGAATCAAATCTACTTTGAAGACAAACAATGAGTATAAAGTTCACCTGAGTACTTACCCTACAATAGATATCACACTTGAAAACTCTGGAGGTTTCAATTTGATCCCACATACTGATACTGAAGTGCACCAAGACTTTCTCGAGACCATCTATCTCGGCCACACTGTTTGAGCTAAAAAAATTACCATTAGTCAGAAGAACTGATGCAAAATAGCATGCAAAGGGGAATTAAGATTGAAGAATATTGGTTGGCGAAGAAAGAAGGTATGGAGAAGGAAATTCAAATCACATGAAAAACAGAGAAGCCATACGCATAAAATACACCACAAATGTTTTCAAGTTTTCATCTTCTGAACCCCATGATTAAATGATAGAAAAGAGTCAACAAAGAGGTCAAGATCACATATTTGTAAGTAATAACAGTTATCAGCTCTAAATGCGTGCTAATAGTTATCATCTCTACTTTGTAAAATAATAATAGAAAAGAAAATGGTGTTATTGCCTTGCTTGTTGGTTTCCACATGAATATCTTTTCATTCTCTCTCTTTTATATATGTCCATTTATTAACATTCTCTCTGATACGTTTATAATAGACATATACAGTTTTCTATTATAAATACTTGAGGGGAATTTTATCTATACAATTTGGATGGGTTGACAATGTAGGATAACACATATGCTCTACAGGAGTACAATAGAGATTCACATTAAATCAACAAGGCAATCAACAAGTTGTATCATCCGGGATAGTTGGCTCTTCATAAACAACTAAGAGTCGAAATACACACCCTGGGAAAACTACTTTATCTACATGATATAATAAATTTTGGGAAAAGTTTGGGTACCGTGGAAGCAATTTAGTGGTGAAACATTCCAGGAGCTGAGAGCATTTTTCGATTGACTTGTAGTTTCCATTGACCTGACAAGTAGTTTTTAGAATCGTAGTTAGAAGCAAGGAATCCCTTGCTTGTTGGAGATAGAAACCTCCTAGCTAAAATAGCATCAAGCTGGAGATAGAAACTATTAGCTCCAGTATAAATGAAATGTTCATGATAGTCATGGGGAAAAGACATACAGAAAATTCAGAAAAATTGGAACATAAAGCTTCCTCAAATCCTTGAACCATTTTCTCCACATACTTCAGTCCAGTGGAGCAGACTTCTGAAGTTGCTTCTAACAACACTGGATATGGAAGATCGGAATGACTAGAGCAGGCCAATGAGACCAAATTTTCAACAACTATACTCATGTAGCTCATAGCCTTGTCACTATCATGATACTGATCAATAAATGAGCCAATGCAGACCAGCGCTTTCAATGCCAGCTCCCATGCTATTGTTTTGTCAATCTTGGCTGTGATGATTGAAGTTAAGGTCATCAAAATCTCCTGGAATTCAGACTTTGATACAGGAGACGAGCTGCCCCTGAATATACCCATAGTCAGCAGACCTTTAACTGCATATTGAGAAAAAAATTGAGGATAGGAATAAGAACATGGCAACCTAGAAAAATATGTAGCACGAATTCCGTATTACAATAGATTTAAGGCAAGGTACAAAAGGCAGGATCATTTAACGCGGAACATATCTGTTAAGTAAGGACATGCATTTACCTCCAAGATATACATCCGCAACGCAATCATCATTAGAGCTGTGTGCTGCAGAAGCGAAAACCCGGATCAGTGAAGCTGAGAAGCTTTTCACCATAGAGCACCATGATTCCTGTGTGCATCCAGGTGTTGTAGAACATTCCTTGAAACCATGGATAAGATCTTTTGACGCTGTAAGAAGTTCAACGCACAGATGAAGACTTCCATAGTTGAGTCTCGTAGAGACTGAAGAATTTTTGTTATCAACACGATTACCAGATGAACTTTTCTCTAAAATCTCTAGAGTATTCATAAGGCGAAAGAAAAAGGTTTCAAAGACTATATTGCATGACTGAACTGAAGCTTTGGCAGACACAGACAGTATCTGACCGATAACAAGAACCTCCAGTTTACTCGCGTCAGGCATTTCTTTATACTGAGAGTGTCTAGGGATGGTATCAAGGACCCTCATAATATATGTATCATCAACAACAAAACCTAAAAATGAAATGTCTTCCTTAACAAGACTATGAAGAAGATTAACAGATTCTTTGTGGATCTCATCCATTTCAAACCCTGGACTCGTGAGGAATTCTTGAGCAAAGGACACATGCGTCCTAGTGGAAGAATTAAATGCATTCTTCAAAGCAGACCAAATACCACCATAGTGCTTCTCCATTCTGTTTACTCCATATTTCATAGCGCAATCTTTCAGATATTTCAAAGAATCAACCTAGAGAGATACGAGTGGAACAAAAATAATTACACTTGTCCAACAGGGCAACATCTGGAGCGGCATATAAGCTAAATGTACTAGAACATGATTACATAAATACATGTTAAACTAACCTTTGCAACTGGTAGAGAAGAAGAAAGCTTTTCTAGAAGCAGTGGAATAGCATATGGTTCAAAAAAAGGCGTCGAAGAGAATGCCATCTGCAAAATCGAGTGAAGTACATCTGTGATTTAGACCTGATCTTATACATTTATATAAAAATGAATCTATAATTCCTCCCCTCCCCAACCACCATTTTTAGCCTAATTCATGCCTAAAACTACAAGCTATACCTAGTAACTAGATGCAGAAGGCTAAAACTTATATTTCCATCTCCAAACCAGTAGAGTTTGGAAAAAATTCAGTTTAAGATTTACAGAAATTTAAGGCATTTGTACAGAAAACGGGTCAATTTTAACATGAACAATCTTCATTATAGATTTTTATACAATTATGAAGCCGCAATGCGGATTTCAAAATTTATCTCTTAATAATTCAAATTTTAAACACGACCTAACAAATGCGTACCTTTTTCGACATTTCCGTTAACCGGTTTCCATTAATACTGGCGGACGTGACATAGGATTGGGTGATGTGGCAATGCGTGTACAGTAAAACGACGTCGTTTTGGTCGATTTAATCTACCAAAACGACATCGTTTCGCATAACACATGCTTTCCCCATTCTTCCTCCTTCCTCAATCGCGATTAAGATTCGATATTGGAGATTTTCCTAAATCGACAAGTGAAGAGATAAGTTGATTTTGGAAAAGTTTCATTTTCGGAAAATCCCCAATACCAAACCCTAATTGCGATTGAGAAATGAGGAAGAAGGGGGAAAACACGTGTTATGAGAAACGACGTCGTTTTACTGCACACACTGCCACATCACCCAGTCCATCCACGTCGTATGCCACGTCAGCTAATATTGATGGAAACCGGACTCCGTTAATAGAAATGTCAAAAGACACGCATTTGTTAGCTTTTCCCTTTCTTTTTCCTTCCTCAATCGCGATTAGGGTTTGGTATTGGAAATTTTCCGAAAACGAAATCTTTCCGAAATCGACAACTGAAAAGTTAAGTTGATTTCGGAAAGGTTTCGTTTTTGAAAAATCCCCAATAGCAAACCCTAATCGCGATTGAGGAAGGAGGAAGAAGAGGAAAAACATGTGTTATGAGAAACAATATCATTTTACAGCACATGCACTGCCACGTCACTTAGTCCATCCACGTCCTATGCCACGTCCTATGCGACGTTAGCCAATATTAACGGAAATCGGACTCCGTTAACGGAAATGTCAAAAAGACACGATTTTGTTAAATCATGTCTAAAATTTGAATTATTAAAAGGTAAATGTTGAAATCCGCACTACCGCCTCATAATTATATAAAAACGCACGATGAAGATTGTTCATGTTGAAATTGACCATTTTCCCCCATTTGTACACTTGAAGCAAAGAGAAATAAATCATCTTGTCACAGAAGAAGAGCAGAAGTCAGTCAGCCTTACTTTGCCCTAGAATTTTCAGAGGATGCAAAATACTTATTCTGCCAAATCTTAATACAAGTACAACTTAAGGTAAAATTTATATTAAAAAAATCTCTTATCCGAGATGATCAACTTAATATTTTACCCAGACCCTTGAGTCAAAAAAGATAGCAACAACTTTAAGCAAATCGTAAATACTCACCAATAGACCCCTTGAAAGATCCTCTCTTTTAATATTAGTTTCATCATCTTTTGTCTGCAAACCCAAGAAGGGCATACTAAATAGTTAAATCAAAACAAAGAAAGAGAAGGTCATTGCTATATCAATAAATAGAAAGGATAGGCTATAAAACTCACATGCGTAAAATGAAGAGGGAAGTAGCAACCAATACCATCAAAAATATCAGAAGCATTAGAAGCAACTGGACCGGATGGACTGGGGAACAGTTGAGCCAAAAGCTCTATTATACGGAAAGCTACCATTAAGCATTGAGGGTCCTTTTCCCCATCAATGGCTTCGCATGCAGCATAAACAAGTATATTACCCTAGAAATCAATAGAATCAAGACAAAATATGAGGAAAGGCCCTTAGCAGATCTAAACAGTGAAGAAGAAAAAAACAGAAAACTAAGATGAAAATGCGTGCATTTTTTATAGACTTATCACCAGACGAAAACTAGAAGTCTAGAATAACCTGAACATAGAGCTTTTGATGAGCCAAGACCCAAGGGCATATATTACATATTCAAATACTTCAACAGTTATCCACCTTCCCACCAAGCTAACACAAATAGATTCACAAGAAAGTATTCTTCATAGACTAGACTGAATTTTCAATTCTGAAATAGTAATCGGCAGGTGGCACGTAGAAAGTACATACCATAGGCATAATAGCTTCAGAGTATTGTTGTAGAAGGCACTCCAAAAGTTCAAAAGAAAGCTGCAAGGTCATTAAGAAAAAGATAATGTAAACATCCGGTGCCATTCAGATTGCAGAATACTAGAACTAGTAACTGATTCATACCTTGCGCTCGTGCAGTGCTAAAGACTGCACTTGCACATTCTCCACAAATGACTTTGCCACAGCTTCTGCATCGATCGCAGTAACCATACCAGCTATGTCTATCCTCTTCATCAAAGCCAAGCAACCAACAAGTGCCCCACGAACGGCTCTCCAGTCTGCCTGATAAAGTTCCAACATCATTTTTTCTCTATTTTCAAGAAATTGAATAGATATACAATCAATATAAAACTAACATAGTATCAAACTGACCAGTTTTCCAGTAAAGAATCCAATGAGACTATGGACAACTGCACTGTCCAGTGGCTTCGATTTTAGATATTTGAGAATCTCTGCAAGCAGGAGAATACCTATGAAGACGGACATGTCAGAGATTTGTTTGAGAGAGAGATATAGATTCAGCAAAAGAATACAGAGAATAAGAAGAAACCTCGTGTTCGGACAACATTATCAGTTGTGGTCAAATACAGCTCCATCTCTCTGACCTACGCTTAATGAAATCGAGAAATTAACAATACGAATTGGGTGCTACGAAAGTTGGAACAGTGAGTGTATTATGTTTACCAATTCGTCTATAGATAAGCAACCTTTCTCCAAGGAAGAAGCAATCGACTTGAGACTAGCATCCTAAAACAGTTGCAAAAGTTAAATCAATTTCCGCCAATTTGCACAGAGATCAGTTACGAGGATACAAAAGTACATGTTGAGTAGGAGAACGAGTAACGTCCACAAAAGCTTCGAGATGGTGAGTGAGCTGATTTGGTTCTGCCATCAGTTCGACGACGGCGATAAGAGGGAGACAGTGCTGCGACGACGGCGATAAGAGGGAGACAGTGCTGCGACGACGGCGATAAGATGGAGACAGTGCTGCGACGACGGCGATAAGAGGGAGACAGTGCTGCGACGACGGCGATAAGAGTGAGACAGTGCTGCGACGACGGCGGAGGAGTGGCTGCCTCTTTATTTGTAGAACTTTGTGTTTGGAGAGAGAATAAAATATGACTGTTTGAATTTTAGGGATTTTTTCAGGTTTATCAATTTGAAAAATAATACTACCTTTTGAAATCTATTCGAGACCGATTTCCTATTATATACGACCCAATAGAGAGAATTTGCAGGCTGACCTACTTGCAAAATATGGTCAACTCCTTAAAACTATCTTAACATTTCAAAAAAAAAATATTATTTCAAATATCATTATAGATAACTAATTTAAAAATGAAATTTTTTGAAATAATAAAAAATAATAGGATAATTAGCAAAATAACGTTTTTTATTTTTATCTATTATGCATTTAATGTAAATTCGAATACATCCTTAAATTTACACTAATTACAACCGACACAAAACTGACCCAAATCATAATGATGTCCGTTTTTAATGTCAAATCAAATATAGTTGCACTGTATTACTATATAAACCGTAGAGAGGCATGTTTCTACATTTTTATTTTTCCTCCCAATCGTCTCTCCCCTTCCTTTCGTCTCCCCCTCTCCGAAATTCTTTTAAAATTAGGTGTCAACTGCTTTTAATCCGGTAGATATTGATGGAATTCATGGCGACCAATACTAACGAAGAAATATATGTAAGTTTATTATCCCATTCTGCTTATATACATGCACGACGGTATGTTATCTCCATATTTGAAGTTATATGCGATGTTCGTAGTTAGTGTGGGCTGTATTTTCCGATTTAGTAACTTGGATTCACCGATTTCTCCTCAAATGGTGAGTGCGTACTGTTCTAAAAATATTTACTTTTTTTTTTGTTGAAATATCGGTCATGTTCACATCACCGGAAGTAAAATAGTTAATTTTTTTAAATGTGTTTATTTTTCCTTTAATTTTGATTTTTGACTCCACATTTAAATTTTGATTTTTGGATTTATATTTTTCGGCTGTATTTTTTGATTTAGTAACTTCGGTTCACCGATTTTATCCTCCAATGGCGAGTGCATACTGATTTGAAAATATTTATTTTTCCGGTTGGATTATTTGTCATGTTTACATTACCGGTAGAGAAATAGTTTATTTTTTTAAATGGGTTATTTTTGCCTTTGATTTTGTTTTTGGCTTCACATTTAAGTTTTTATTTTCAATTTTTTCTTTTTTGGGTTACTGTGAAAACAAGATTTCAGATCTATGCGGCATTGCATGTAAAGATTTTCCAGTTGAAAACTGGGTTCCTTTCTCTCCCGTTTGTGAAATTCATTACCTTTTTGATTTTGATTTTGTATCACTTTTTTATCTGGATTTTCACTTTTTGTGTTTTTATAAAAATGTTTGGATGTTCACAGATTTCGACTTTAGATATATTACCTCTGACATCGCAAAAAATGTTCACGTTTATGAATTTTGATTATGAAACCGTTCAAAATATCCTTCATTTTTTTTAAAAATAATGACATTTAGATTTTGTGATGTATGTTGTCGTTTTACAACATTTGGTACTTTCGTGTCTTCTTTTTTCCGATTGTTCGTTGTTTATTGTCCACCTACCAAGGATGTATATTATAATCGTGGTTTCTTCAATTATGGGTTCTGTCTATTTTATTATGTAACATATATTATAACGGTTATCTCAATAGTTGGTTTTGTATTTGTTAAGTCTAACTCTTACACGATAACTACTATTGTTACTTGTCTACTACATAATATTATCCGATAATTCTATTTGTTATGCGTTAAGCCTAACACTTACATGATATTTTATATTTTAGAAAACCAATCATAACCTTCCCCCAAGACTGTTTGCGAGCGGAGATGAACCAGAAGGCAAAAGAATTAATGTATACCATACATCTTGGAGGATGAAGAAAATTCTCTGATGATGATGAATGTGAACAAATCAGAAATTTACATTTTACAAAATTGATTTCCATATGTGAAAAGCTGATTTATTCTGGTAGATTGAGCCATTTTATGCTTACAAGGCAACTCCAAATCAAGAAAAATCATGAAATATAGTTTGTATTTGCTGGAAAACCCGTTACATATTCCCTATGAGAGTTTGCTATTGTAACTGGTTTATCTTGTGGCAAATATCTAGTAAAGGAAAAGAAATCTGGCAAAAAGAAGGTGACTGGTGATACGCACCCATACTGGTATTCTCTATTTTCCAACACTGAGAGTATTACAGTTGAACGTGTTACGTTGATGTTGAAGAAGAAAATTGTTGAAGATAGGGAAATAAGGTTGATGTTTGCTTATCTCGTTATTGTTTCCGATGTACTTGTTCCTACATCCCACATTCCAAGCTTTCAAAATCTCATGCGGAACTCACTCGTGACATGTCAACGTTTTTTGACTATCCATGTGTTCGTCTTGCTTTTAACATGAATATGTCTAGCATCAAGGACAAATATTCTATTGCGTTGTCACAACCTTCTTTAGCCGTTAAAGGGTTTTCTCAACCACTCCAACTTGTCTTAGCTGCTACTGCACCTGTTATTACCGAAACCCTAGTATGTGCCCCAAATGACTCTGATTCTAACTCTGATTCTGATGAGGAATCTAATGAGGCTGTAAACCTTCTTGTAATTAGCTCTGGATATGTTAGAGCCTTGGATAGCAAATGCTAGGTATCATTATTTCCTTTTCACTAAAGTCTACTTATAAATTATTCTGTTACACTTTAATACGAAGATATATACTATAATAGTGTTTATTGACCGCTAATCTGGTACTTATTGTTTACATAATAATATAAACCATTACAACAAATTTGTATAGGTGAAGGTTCGTTCGATAATTGATGAAGAGGATGATGTTGAAATTGATGAAGAAGAAATAAAGTGGTCTGATGAGAAAGAGTATGAGAAAGTGACTGAGATGGTTAGCTTAATTTCTGATGATTTTGAGTTCATAAATGGTATGTTTTATGGTGGATTACTGCTCTTGATCTTGTTGTCATGAGGGAGGAAAATTTGAAGAAAAGAAGTCAAAAAGAGAAGGATACTGATAGAGCATCGGATGTGGGAGAATCATCAGTTAGTTATCAAGCGATTTCCAACCAAATTGTATCAATGGCTGTTGATAAGACAAAAAAATATTTTCTACAACGCATGACACATTGCTGGCGGCCTTAGATAGTAGAATTATTGAAATGCATAATTCTATAATCTCCGACATTTTTGAGTTTTTGGACTCATGTGTTGGAAATCGTGCTCCTCAAGGATCAAACTATGAGAATGGATCAAACCATGAGAATGGTAGTCATATTGCATCAGACGAGGATGTGACAATGAAGGAAACCAACAACTCGGATGCAACACATGACAATGATATTGTAATTAATAGCATGTCAATTTTTGCAATACGTTAATTATCGTTTAACAATCTATTCATATATGTTATGCAGGAAATAGACATGAATGCGTAATACACTTCAGCAGCAACGCTATCTGAGCCAACGAATGATGTTGTTGGACTTGTGGATGAGTTATGTAATATGCAGTAAGATTAATTTAGTGCATCAATAGTTGATATGTTATGGTTTACAGGTAATTATTTTTCATCCATTGCAAAACTTTAAATGTTCATTTAAACTTTAAATGTTCATATAATGCAGGAGTTAGCAACTAATATCAATGGTGATATTGTTCCTAGTATCCTCAATGCTAATGCTTTAACAGCTGCTTCTAGTGATGCTGGTGTAGAGGTTTGGTTTTATTTCTTGAATACATTTCATCTATCTGTTGGAGTGTTCATACTTTATTTATTAATATAATATTTCGCAAGAAAATATGGAAACTAATGGTGGCAATCTAAATGCCGAATCTTCTACACCTGTTACTCGTAAGAGTAAGAGGTCTAAGACGGGTGATTTAACCACATAGAATGAGTTGGTTCTTGTTAATACATCTCTCATTACTTATGTTGAATATCAATTTGGAATAGATGAAGCCATAAACTACGGTACTAAGTTTGGAACACTATACGAGAACATGTTATCTCCATGGTAGATAGCATATAATCCTAGTACATTTATATTGATATTCTTTAGTTTGCATCTAATTTTAACATTTTTCCCAGTGTGATTACACTACCTAATGGTGCATCTGTATCCAACACGGACATCCCTTCAATTGTTGACTGAATGTCCGTAATAGATTCCAAGTTAATTGATCCTCATACATTTTATATTTATTGTTAATATATTATTTAACGGTAATTTTTTTGCTCAACAGATAGTTGATGCGCTTATGTTGTACACGCGTATAACGATAATTTCAAAATTACACATCCTTGATTTGGTTATGGATTTTATGACAACGAGTTTGTTGCTGCATTTCATCTCATTACACCAAATTCTAAAAGGTACCAAATAAATAGAATGGGAAGTTTACATTCTAGAACACTCTACTCAAATACTTTTGCGAAGCACATACTAGCGCCAACCTTCTAAGACGTCTTTATTTCCCATTCAACTTTGACATGCAGCATTGGGTAGATATTTGTGTTGATATGTCTGATGTCATTCTCCATGTACTGGATTACAATGCTTCATTTCGCACCATTAGTCTCATAAAAAAACATCTGATTCGATTGCTAAAATGATTTCATTCCTACTTCGTCAAGTTGTGAGTGATGATGATGATATTATTCCCCTGTTCAAAGAGCGACATATATACCTCAGAATGTTGCACATAATGATTCGGCTGTAACTTCTATTCTCCTAATGCAAGCACATGCGAATACTAGATTTGATGTAGAAATTACAAAACACTCCTTTTGACTACAAAATAATATAGAAATATCAATTATGTTTTACTCCCTGCGAAGTCTGCGTGATTTATTCAGATCAAAGTAGACTTCTCAAGAAATCTGCTTTGGTAAGAAAAAACAAAGCATACTTCCCGAGAAGTGTGGAGATTTTTTTGTTTACAAAAAATATTTCTCGAGAAATATGCTTTGTTTATGATTACTTAAGTAGACTTTTCGAAAATTGTGCTTTGTTTATGATTATTGAAGTAGACTTATTGAGAAGTATGATTTGATCTGAATAAACCACGCAGATTTCACATGAACTAAAACGTAATTGACATTTGTAAATTATTTTGTAGTCAAAAGAAGTGCTTTGTAATTTGTTTACCCTCACAGGTTAGTTTTGCAGAAAATTTTTTATGCAAGTTAAACTTGCATTTGGAGGCAAATTTTAGGTTATTTTTAGCAATTTTCCTATTTAACATTTGTATTTATATTACAAATATTACATAAAATAAATGTATTTATATTATTATTTGAGAAGTAAATTTTAAAAAATATCATTAAAATTATAAAATATTAATTCAACTATTGTTATAAATAAATAAATCACAAAAATATACCAAATACATAAGAATATTAAAATATTCATAAATTTTTATGAAATCTAATATTTTAAATTCAAATCTTTATTAATATAATTGAATAATTATTTTACCCAAAAATAAATAAATCAACTATAATATTACATCTAACAATTAAAGTTTCATATTTTTATATTGCGAATATTTTATAAAACAAATATTTTTTATAAACACATTGATAGTGATTTAGCATTCACTAAAAATCTGTAAACTATAAAATATTTGATTAATTTTATAAAAATAAAGTATAACAAAATCTTATAATTAAAAACTACGTGCATATCGCGAGTCAATTCTTAGTTTTTTTTATAAACACTTTTCTTTTTTGTAGGT
This sequence comes from Pugionium dolabratum, assembly GCA_018901945.1. Taxonomy (NCBI): domain Eukaryota; kingdom Viridiplantae; phylum Streptophyta; class Magnoliopsida; order Brassicales; family Brassicaceae; genus Pugionium; species Pugionium dolabratum. The sequence goes on along the minus strand of JAEVFF010000544.1, from coordinate 66,262 downwards.
TTGAAGATATTTCTATATTTTTTAACCAATAGATCATATGTGTTTGTGTAAAAAAACCCTTTCGAAAACTATTATTATTAAAAAATATCAAATGTAAAAAATCCATGTTCTTAAAATATTCTAGGTATATATATTTTTCAAATCTATTGAATCTTAAAAAATTATACTTTCAGCATTTTAATTTTATCCAACAATATAATGGATAACAAGATAAGAAAATATATTTTATTTACATATCATAAATGATATTTAAGATTTTATACCTATCCAAAATTTAGAATGATCCAATTAGAGCCGGTCCTCAATTTAATTAGACCACAAGCAAAAATATATTGTTTTATACTATTCTATCAGACTATCATAATATTTTTAAATTTAACAAATATAAGATAAATGTATGAGGCAAAAGCATTAAACCAAACAGGAAATCAATACATTATTCTATAAATATAATTCTCCTTGTATTTCTCCTTACAAACTCATTCATCAAACTTGTATAATCAAGTTTTTCAGCCACTTTCTTTTCAATCGGCAACACTAACAATCCATTTTATCTCTCTTGTGACATAATCGATCGTAGATAAGATTTTATGAATTGTAACTTGGAAAAAAAATTTTCTACAAAATCAACTAAAACTAGAATCATCATCATTATGCGGTACGCGATCCATGTATTTGGATAACAACTTTCCAACTTCTTTCAGAAAATCCAGTACTTCGACAATCTTCTTAATCTCTTTTGGTAGAATTTCTCTTAAAAGTTTTAGCTTCAAAAATAAATTATTACCATCAAGATCAAAATGATTACCATGCTTCAGAAAATTTTCCATGTTGACACAAGAAATCATCAACTTGTTATCGTTTGCTAACTTCAGTTTTTTCAAGTCAAATAAGAATCCAAAAGTCTTTTTCATAACTTTAAAATTTATCAAGCCTTGTCTCAAGCGACACCAAAAATTGATCCACAATTTTGATGAAATAATTCATCCTGAAATATTTTTTTCTCTATTAATATCACATATTCTCCAACTTTTTCGAGTTGTTCATCATCATATCTTTTTTTTACTAAGACGTTTTGTTTTCACAGAGAATACTGAATCAGCTTCTATATCAATAGCAATCCGTTCAGCTTCTAATTTTGTTGTTTGAAAACCTGTTTCTCGATAGTTTCTTTAATAAGATACAAGTCCTTGTAGCAATATCAATATCCATATCCATATCTTCTGATTATAGAATCTTTCTTACTTTGTTAACAACAAACAAAAGCTCATACCAAATAATCATTCAAACAAAAATTTGAAACTCCCGATTCCATGAATTTTATTCATTGCAAGAGACTCAGTTTCGCTTCTTGTTTTCGGATTATCACTATTTTCTGCCAAGTAAAACAAAACTTCTCGTATTTCAAGAGTTTGAAATCTTATTGCTTTAACATTGTTGATGCGACTCTAACAACGAGTTTGTGATACTGGTTTGACTGTAATACAATTCACAATCTTTATGAAAACTTCACAATTACTTGTAGAAGATGCAAACAAATAGTAAATACGTTGAAAATTTCCAAAAAGAACATTGTTATCGGTGATGAAGAAGTGATATATGAAATTATAAGGTTTAAACTATAACAATCACATGGTGTGTAGAATACTTTTGGATTCATTTTAAGCAATCTTTTCTGTACTCTATTATTTTTTGTTATTCATGTTTGATCCATTATCATAACCTTGTCTTACAATGTCATCAATATTTAACCCAAGTCTTACAATGTCATCAATATTTAACCCAAGATCAAGTAATGTTTCCCAAAAGATGTCAAAAAACCCTTTTCCACTTTTATCTCTAATTTCCACAAATGACAAAAAAATTCTTCAATATTTGGTAAGGTTTCAAAAATATCCACACAACGGATAACTAGAGACATTTGTTTTGATGACTAATATCAAGAGTAGTATAAGGAATAACTGAAAAGTGTTTTGCACATCGAATTTTCTTTAAGATCATTTGTTTGAGCTTATTTCCAAGCATCTCTATCACCTCGTTCTGAATTTTGTGACTCATATAATGATAATGAGCTTCATGTTTATAAGTTCGTCTAATGTGTTCTTTCATCACTCGATCAAAATCTGCAATTACCCTCAATCATATCCAAAAAATTTCCATTATCATTCACATGAATTTTGTCGCTACTTGCCAGTTCATGTCCAAAAAATATTTAGATGTCCGATTTATTCATTAATTTTGTACACGTGCAAAAACATACATGGTTGATTGTTTAATTCAAATTTTATACATGAACTTTCATATATGTACCATTTCACGTATACGCGTTAACCATTTTAAAAATCTGTTAATTGATGCCGATGTGGCGGCTACATATCAGCTGACGTAGAACACAGTCAGTAGATTACCTCAAAACGACGTTGTTTTGTAGGATCCTCAAAACGACATTATTTTATCTGAAATAAGAAGAAAATATATATATATATATATATATATATATATATATTGTTACATCATATTCATTAGCCAATAATGAACCCAATATGCATTAGTTAACTTGTTTGTCCTACATAAAAAAATTAATTTCTTTGTACATGAAATGTTATCCAAAAACATCCATATCCGAAAAGCCATATCCAAAGCAAACTATCACCAAAAACAGCCATCATCCAAGACATTAGACATCGAAAAACAGCCATATCCGAGACATTAAATGATCCAATAAACCTGAAAAATCATCAAACATATCAGATTGAAAGAATTGTAAAATCTATCCAACATAAATATTATCTTCAATCAAAATGAGAATTTTGTGATGGTTGACTTTGTTGATTTGGACATTCTTTTTGTTCAGATTCGCTAACCAATTGTTTTATCGATCTATTAACTTGACAACGATAGTTAGATCACTTTCTACTGTTATGTCCGTATCCACTACAACGTCCACGAAAAAACAGTCTGACCTTCTCGTGTAAGTTTCGTCACTCTTTCCAGAGGATTTTCTCTTTCATTCCCTTTTTTGTTCTTCTTTTTTGGCGATTCAGTTTTACCCTTCATTCTCTTTTGCTTGTTCTTTGGATCATGAGTTGTATCTCTAGAAGGTGGTTCAATCCTGCTATCCTCGGATCTTTCTAGAAATTAATCCTATTCACAGGGAAGATAGAATCGTTGTACTGCATTCTCCATGTAGAAATTAAATACCAATTGGAGAAATAATCCAACAGGTCAAACTTCTTGTACAATATCACTCGCAAAGAATGTCAGCACGGTATCCTTGTCATACTCCACCTCCTACACGCACAAAATTTAACATTTATATCAACTTTGAAATTATGTCCATTTTCAAGTACCTCGTATTGGCCATTCCCACTAGGAATTACTCGAAAATAATTCTGGTGTTGTTCATCTTCCTTGATTGTATTGACCACCTTTTCACTGTATAGTCCTTGATGGTTATTCGTTTTGTTCCTACTCAAATTCATAAAAATCTTTGTTTGTTGGTTTATAGTCTCTAACATCTCTACCAATGGCTTTTTTCTCGCTTGTTTGATTGTATTGTTGTAAGATTCTGAGAAATTGTTTAAGACACTTTCGCACATGGCATTTTCACTAAAAATGCACGGCTGCAATTACAGGGTTCCTCATCATGATAGCTTCATACACACCCACATCAAAGTTCTTCAATGCTTCCATTGATTTCTCATACTCACCGATGTTAAAACTTTTTGCAATTGCCCAAAATAAGTGTTTAGGCAATTCTTTTCCTGGAAACACTCTTCTCAAATTCCCGTAGATATGGCGTACACACATACAGTGTTCCACTCTCAGTAGTTCTTATTCAACAGCATTAATCAAATCTTGTCGAATTATAAAACACAATATAAAAACATGATAATAGAGAAAAAACGAGACAAAAAAATATAAAACACACAGAAGTTTATCTTTTGCCTATCAGAGATCAGGGTAAATCCATAACCATCGTCCAGATTCAAATTAGATTTCATCTTCTCGATAAACCATAACCACGTCTCCATATTTTTCACTTTCACTACAGCCCAAGCAACGGAGAAAAATTGATTGTTTGCATCTCTTCCTACGACTGCCAATAGTTGTCCTTTGACAACATTCTTTAAAAAACACCCATCGATTCCAATTATCGGCCGACAGTGAGCAATCCATGTCCTTTTCAACACTTTGAAGCAAACGTAATACCTATCAAAGGTTTTTTTCCATCGCTGCTTTGTATTGTCCCAACCTCCACTGTTAAATTTGGATTAGATCTATAAAAACATAGAAATATGACTATTAATTCTATGAATAGTTGTACATTTTCACAGTCAAAGATTGGTACTTACTCGATCAATTCTTGTTTTTAGACCTTTAATCTTGCAAATTGCTCATCATGTTCATCTTGAAGCATTGTCAACGCTATTCTCTTGGCTTTTCTACATTGATCATTTGATGCAACCAAGTTATACTTCGCCTCAAGTGCTTCTTGCATAGCCTTTGGGTTGAAGGTAGGATCTTTTCTAATATCATTCAATAGCAACTTTGCAATTACTCTTTGCGCATGAATTGGCCGATTTTCTTTGGACATGAATTAGCCGATTTTCTTTGGGCATGAATTGGCCGATTTTCCCTACTTCCATGAAATGCAATATTATGTTTTGCAAGACCTTTTACCAATGCGATTATTCTCAACAACATATCTCTACAATGTTTCTTTTCTTTGTTTACTTCTTCTTGAAAATGTTTATCAATAGTTGGTTAATTTGTAGTTTCGCTTCTAATTCCATCCAACGAGTCATGCATATGATATGCTTATGATTTTTATATCAATATTGAAAGCTTCAAGCACGGACTTACTTTGTTTGGACTTTGGTTCGATCCTGAATCCAATAATAGATAACAAATTAAGATTTTATATTTTTAGTAAATATCAAAAATATTATCTAAGATTTTGATAACTAAAATATCAAAAATTTGAATTAAACAATAATTAGAATAAAACCTATGTGTCCATATTAACTCCTTATATAAACTTATAACTAGAAATCATAAACTCATCTACAATTAAATGCTAACTTTTTGTTTTTCATTCATGTTTTTAATACACCTCTTACTCAACATAAAATAAAAATGTATATATTGAATATTTGGTTTAAATATCAAACAAAAGGAGAAAACTATCTAGAGATTTTAGATATTTTTTAAAAGGATAGTTAATGTGGACGAAAAAGTTTTTCTACGCTTCTCTTTTTGTATATTTCTGATTTATTAAATTTTAGATTTTTTTATTAAAAAAATTGGATGTACTGATTTTTTCATGATTTTTTTCAGTTATAAATATTTGACTTCAAAAAAATCGGATGTATTGACTTTTTTCATGTTGTTATGATTTCTTTATTAAAGAAACATTATGAAATTTGAAACTTAAAAATCAAATGTATTTAATACGAAAATTAAACTCCTACAGTTTTCGTAGATGAAGGTTGTTATCTATTTAAGATTATAAAATATTGTCCCAAAATTTTAGTGGATATTTTAGTTGTAATAAGAGTTAGTGATTTTATTTGGCAATTTATTATCTATTGTTACCATTAGGATATAGTGATGATCTATAATGATCTAATCTATTTATTTAATAATATTTCAAAAGTACCACTACAAATAACACAGTTGAAAACTAAAAATAATACATTTTATTTTATCTTTTAAAAATAGATTTTTCTTCTAAAATTATTCATAATGCTAACTAATCTTCCAATCTCATTCTTAAAAATTGTGAAACCTTACTAAACCATTTGACGCATCCAAGTTAAAATCCTTCATAGGTGAATACAATTTTCTTACATTTTAGGATAAACATTTGAAATGATCTTAGCTGATGAGAAAATAAATGTTAAGTATTCTCATCAATGTTAACGCAAAACATTATTTACTTAATAGTGTATTGATTTTTTATTTAACTCATTTTCGCCATATAGAGTGTAAAAATCCATCCTAATATTAAAAAAGACCATGTTAGTCGTTGTGAAGGACATTTAACCTAATGAAAATAGAAAGTAATAGAAAACTTTGGCATTAGTCATGCAATTGAGCAGTTCAAACCAACCAATCATGTTTACAAAATTAGCATTTTTACACAATATATGTAACACGATGTGATCCACTGTCAACTTTTTTGTATCAGTGATGTTCGTTTCGTAGCCGCAGGAACCTGCGGCTGCGTCATGCGGCCAAACGTTGTTCGTTTGACCGCCGCAGCTTCCTGCGGTCGACCGCAGAAAACTGCGATAAAAAATTTTAATCGCTGCGAAATTGTAGCGTTTGCAATTAAACAATTGCGATACAACCTGCGACGATAACCTGCGACGATCAAACGAACAACAATATTGCAGCGTCTAACCGCAGCGTCTGACCGCAGGTCGCTGCTATAGACGGTACGGCAGACAAACGAACAACACTTGGCCAAAAATTTTGAATATTTTATCATTCGACTTAGTGAAAAACACACAAGAAATCACGATGATTTGATTACGTCTCCGTGATCAATCTTTCCATATTACTTTAAGTTCTTCCGAACAATTGTTTTTAAAAACTATAATAATTTTTCGGATCAAATTGCACAAAAGTATTTGATTGAATTTAGTCAAATTCTTTCTGAAACTCTAAATAAATAAATTATAGTTGATAAAATTTCCATGTTAAGTAGATTTGTCAATTTATTTTTGTTTTTTAAAATTCGTAAACTTTTTCATAGTAAACTTTTTCATAATGATTTATTTTATGATTTTAAAATGATTCATAATTTCTCAATATTTTTTTACATTATGAAAAACTTTCGTATAGACTTTATGACAATGACTATTGGAAATTTTTAGATGTTATTGGCCAGATTGTGAATGTTGGACATATGGAAAATGTTATTACACAGAAAAGGCAAAATACAAAGATCAATATTGAACTAAGAGATTATGAGTAAATTTTCATTGTTTCAATAATTTATTCCGAAACTAAAGTCTTTTTCTTTACATTTTTTTTTTGTTTCTAAAATTTAAAAGTACTATTATTTATTTGACATGCTTTTTCTAGAGAAATTATGCTAAACAAAGATTCAACTATTATTTGTGTTGTGAGATTCACATTAGTCAAAGAATGGAATGGTATATTTATAAGAACTATATTATTATTTGAGAAATTTTTGATTATTTTTTTTTGTTAAATCCTTTGATAACTTTAAATAATGATTATATTTAAAGTTATTTTCTAAGCCACGTGATTATAATGTAATAGGTTCGATTATATAGTTAGGCATCTTTCTTGAGAGTAGACACTTCCTAGAAAATATGCCACAAAAAAATCATTTAATTTTTGTATTTGAAATATGGTTTTAAATTGTTTAAGGTGCTATAAACTTATGAATATATACACATTTTTTAGGTAATATAATCATATCAAACGGATATAATTTCACTCAAATCTTTTTGAATAAAAAAAAAGCACACGTGGAAAAATTCAAATTAATATAATTGATTTTTATATAAATTCTATTGATTTATTTTTATGTTATATAATATAATTTATATTCACAAATTAACTTTAAGATGATGCTAAGAATAATATAATTATATCTTTTATGATTGTGTATGTTACCCAATGACAATCAAATCATCACATATAATGATAATAGCCCTTTGCCATTTCATATTCGAGTTAAAGTTAATAAACATAATGAATTTTTTTGGTAAAAATCCAAAAATTTAATTAGAGAGATTCTTGCATCTATTCAAGTAATATTATTATCTATATAATTTATCCATTTCATTTTAGATTTTACACATTATTAACATACTATCAAATAAACCATTAGGAGAAAAATGTATAAGACTCACCACAATTGAATCTATTGACACTTTAAAGTTTTGGAACTATTTTGTTTGCAAGAAATGCAACACAAAAATTCAGCCATATCATAAAGATTTTGAAGATTTGAATGCAAAAGCCATTTACAATTGTGAAAAATGTTTGTTGCCAAGTAGTACTTAAAGAATTTGTGCATACTCTACCGCCATTATATTTAATGTCTTTTTATAATATCTTAAAACTAATGTGTATATATTATTTGGTTTTCAACATATGTGATGACAATTCAACTACTAAAATCAAGATTCTATTACTTGCTGATGAAGTTGAACATTTTATTCGTATTTCTGAAAATGATTTGGTTGAAGAATACGTTGATGCATTTGCATTATTGTAAAATTAAATTTTTTATCTTACTATTTTCTAAATAATTTTATTTATAAATAAATAAAGCTATACATGAAGATCCATATTTTATACTTTCCATTATAAAAACTCTCATTGGAAAGAAAATTCTCATCAAACTAAACACAATAATGAAAAACTTTATGAAAAAATATGTCTTTTATATGGTTGAGATAATTTGGGATAATGAAGATATGATTGAGAAGTTTGAAATATTGTATTTTTCAATAGTAATATTTTGTTATTAAGTTATTTAAATATCAAATTGATATAATATTAAAATATAGATATAATTTTAGTGGTTAAACATTTTTAGCTATCTCACAAGCACTTGAAAAAATTTGAAGTCATCTTTATTATTCGAATTGACATATATGTCAAAACAAGGAGGAGAATAGCCATAACGCAGTAAGAGATCAAAACTCTATAAGCAAAAAGATTAAGATAGAATTACCAATGGCGCTAATGTTTTTATCTGCATTTAATAGACTTTATTTTTTTTTGTCACTAGATCACAGCGGGCTGACCCAATAGTCCAATATCTTCATACAAAGATTTAGCACCCTCCTGCGAAGGATGGTGGAATCGAACTCCACACCTCTGAGATGGACGTAGAGCTGGTACAACCAATAGACCACTTGCTCCTCCCCGACTTTATATTTCTTTTAATATCATTTTTAATAATCTATCAATTTTTGTACTTTTGAACTATTACCAATTTTAATATATAAACTTAAGTCATTACATAACCTAACATATAACAAACGGATAACATGAATTAAAATGAAAACTTAATTGGTTGAAGATTCATAGATGGTGGGATACCAAGAAAGTGTATGTTGTCGATAAAAATATAGTATTAGTTGCCGATTTAAATTACGACCATAATAAACTTTAAATATTATAGAATGAAGATAATACATTTATCTCAACTTATTAGCTTTTGGGATAGGTGGATCGAATATAAATCTTGAAACTCCTCCTCCATCAATGATTTGAATGTCACCTATATATATGCTTATAGAAATAAATAAATGTGAAATTGATGCTTATAGAAAATTTTGATTGTAAAAAGAGTTGTTTCATAGATATATACAGTTGGATATATTAACACACCAATGAGTCATACAACCATTAAACTAGTATTAGCCATCCATAACTCATTGAATTTCATTGCCAACTTCTCATAAGCAGCACACCTCAGTTCAATGTTCTTTAATGGTTCATTAGAATATATGAAAAATTAAAAACCGTTTATAGTATTTTATAACAATTAAATTCATATCTTACTTTTTTGTCTCTAATACAAAATTGGATTGAGAAAGAGTTATTTCCATAATCTTGATCACTTGAATCTTTTTTTTGTAATTTGAAGTTCTCCAAAAGAAACAATAACCCTTATCAAGTCTTGAATCAAACAAATAAATTTATAAATATAGGTAACATAAATATAGAACAAAAGATATACAAAATATTAGGATAACGATTTCAATATATTACTAATTGAAAATATTGGATTGATATGATTTTCAATAACGTGAGTGACGATCGTCATTTAGAAAAATTGATTTAAATCTTTTTTTTTAAATAGTCCTATACACCAATTGTTTTCAAGGTTTCTTGGTAACCTTTCATTAGGCATTATACTGAAATGTTTTATAGAATATCATTGAACTTCTTGAATTTTTGAATCACTCTAAAAAATGTATGTTAACTAAGAAACGTATGTTAACAAATGGTTCAGTTTTATCACTCTAAAAAATTATATGATTTTAGTTTACATATTGTTTGTTGGTAATGAAAGTATATGTTTAAGCATAAAAGTATTAAATCATAACTTCATAAAAATTACTAATAATTTATTATCAAACTTAGCCAAAATAACTTCAAAAATTTTGCTTTCTATTTTCTTAAAAATTTAGCACGGATCTTCCAATCTGATCTCGAGTAGCGTAAATTACAAATGATATCACTGAAAATTTATGATATATAAAAATGAAATTTATTGAAAATAAATCGTTGTGAATGTAATAAAAATGTATATGGGATATAAATAATAAAAAATTTGCTCATTCTAAATTGATCTTTGATGCTTCTTGGGTAAAGACTTATAAATGAACCATAATACCCACCATCACATAGTTTGAGATAGGTTGGATTACTTGGAACCTTTGTAGTAGCTCTTTCAATTTTAAATATTGTCACAATATGGAAAATGGACTAGTTTAATGTGGGCATTCATGTTATTTTGATCTCTAAATCAATCATCTTTACTTGTATGCTATGACACACCCAATTTTGTCGGTAGATTTATGAATCTTTCAACAGTGATGACATTTTTTGTGTACTTGTATTTCTTTGGAATCACATGAGTCAAGCAAACACATTGATGTCTAATGCATAATGCTAGATTTTTGTTACAATAGAGAATAATTAAGAAATTAAGTTTTAGTTTAGAATTAAATCCATATTTGTTTTAAAAAACTTATAATTTTTTGTTGAGATATTCGTATGTGAAGATGTAGGGAGTTCTAATATAAAACAAATTAAAGTTTTATTGAATACACTTAATTCTTAGATTAAAAAAATTTAAACATAAGTACTAAATTCCACATAATTATATCTTTGACGATTCACCATAATCCATTTCGTCTTTTGCAATGCCAATGACACCATTCTAGAAACTCAGTTTTACATTGTAGATGTCAACATTTTATTTAAAAAAGTATATTTATATTTTATATGAGTGTTAATTTCAATAGAAAATTAATTTGGGAATGATTTGACTTGGTGTTATACTTTAACCAATTATATATGACTTGCCTAAATAAGAAATAACCTGGTAATACTAAATATTGGAATGTATTATTAGTATTTTTTGTGCAAAGTAAACATTATATGAGGAATTAATGTGCATTAAGTTATTCATAGTAAATTTTTATGAGGAGATAATGCCTATTCATGAGGTAGGTAAAATGTTACATATACAAACAGCTATTTAAAGCATAAAAATGCATATCAAAAGTTTAGTAAATTTTTTAAAAAAATTTTAAAAAAATTTTAAAAAAATTTGTTTAATGTGAACACATAACCAAAACTATTGTGGTGCAATATGATTGAATCTCATTAAGTATGGTGAGGCATGTTACGGATGGATAACCAGTTAAAACTATTGTACAATACAAGACTCTGCACAATATGGTGAACGTTGCACAGGTTGTGCAACAGCGAAGGGTTGTCCATATGAAAGTTGCACAGGTGATGCAATCTGATTGATGAGCACATGAAGTGTGACGTGGCGTGTCACAAGTGGATGAGATATGAAAAATATTGTGCAAGACAAGAATCTGCACAATAAGGAAGGACATGTTTAGTGAATATTGGAGATTCACTAAATATGGGTATAAGGTTTCCTAGAGAATTATATAAATAGTTGTATGATGAAAAGCCTTAGGATCAGGTTTTCTGAGAGTCAGAAAAGGGGTAGCTAGTAATGCCACAATAAGTAATTTTACTACATCAAATCTTGGTAGCATCTTGCAAGTAGAAAGCTCATTCGGATTTATTGGGATTCTAAATCTTGATTCATATGTTCTACCTCCTCGCAAAAACAAGGCAACAATTTTGCTACAAGCAACATTTAAAACAATCTTACACTTTGAACGACCTCAAAACACCATTTTCTTTTTACCTTAATGTTGCACTATTAACCTTAATGTTGTCTTTAGATTACAGTTCGTTAAATATCTGTAACGAACTTCAAAATGCTATTTACATCAAAATTAACTCTGTTTAACTTAAATTATCTCCGTTTAACTTAAAATAACTACGTTGCAAGAGATGGTATTGCCTAAAATCGCGAAACATCCCCAAAATTGATTTGGGATTTTAGGGTTCTTTTGAAACTCAAAGAGCAAATATTGTGGGGTTTTAATCGTATCGACATAGGATTGGGAAGAGGAAAATCATATAAAAATGAGTAGTATTAGTTATAAAATTCGAATTGAAAGTTTTTTCAAATCTAATTTCTAGGGTTTGCTATTTTCTTCGATTTTGCGTTGATATTGGGTTCAATTTTGAATCGAAAATGTTTTTCCAACAATTCTTTTCCAATTTTGCATATGATTGAGTTGTTGGTGTTCAATTATTAGCATCTATTTCAAATTTGGATTCCGAATCTCAATTCTAGGGTTTGAATCGATAATGTTTGAATCAAAAGTGTTTTCCGAACATCATTTCTAGGGTTCCGGATCTCATTTCTAGATGGAATTGAATCGAAATTGTTTTCTGAATCTCATTTTTAGGGTTTGCGACTTTCCTTCGATTTTGGTGTGATTTTTGGGTTCGATTTTGGTGTGATTTTGGGTTCGATTTTGCAATGATTTTGGGTTCGATTTTGCTGTGATTTTTTTGTTTGATTTTGCTATGATTTTTGGGTTTAATTTTTCTGTGATTTTTGGGTTCAATTTTGCTATGAATTTTGGGCTTGATTTTGCTGTGATTTTGGGTTGAATTTTGCAGTGATTTTGGATTCGATTTTGCTATGATTTTGGGTTATTTTGTTGTGATTTTGGGTTCATTTTGCTATGAAATTGGGTTCGATTTTGCTGTGATTTTTGCCTTCGATTTTGGTGTTCAATTCGATCAATTTTGGGTTTGATTTTGTTGTGATTTTGGGTTCCATTTTGCTGGGGTAGTGATTGTTTTGCTGAGTAATGAAGCCATTTAACAAAGTTGCACAATATTTTGTTAATATTGTTCGTATTTTGGAGTTGAAGTGTTTGTTCTTCTGTTGTTTGCAGAGATGATGGAATGGTTAAACTCATAATCCAGCTTGGTGTATTCATGAGAAAAGAAGATGGTAATTACGAGCATCTAGATGAATTGGGGCAGAAACGAGTTCTATGGAAGTTGTCCGATCTTCATTGGTAGAGATTTGAAGACCTACTTATGATCTGGTGAGGTGGAATTATTTGTGGAACATGCTTGTTTGGAACATACTCCGGGTGGTATTGAATCAGCCAATTTTCTTCCAAGCAGCCAAACGGAAGATGAGGGAGAAAATGAGGATGACATCTAACCTGACTTCGGATATGAAGGGGAAAATGAGGATGACCATGTTGTTGGTGAGCACGACAGCAATGTTGAGAGCCCAAGAGAAGAAAATGAAGGTGAGCAGTCCGAGGATGACAACAATGTTGAGAGGCCAAGAGAAGAAGATGAAGGTGAGCAATCCGAGGATGAAACACCTGTTGTGGAAAAGTTTAATATGGCAATGAGGGTGACATAGGAGATGATGTTGTGTTGGAGGTGGATGATAGGAATGACAAGAGGTTTAGGTCTCTATACGAAGAAGGTGCGAAAACAAATGCCGAAATAACAGATAAGTACAAAGACAATGATGAAAACACAGAAAAGGAGAGAGAGGCAGAAAAAAGTGAAGAAGAGTATGGGATACATGATGTACAACTTCCAGGTACGCCATTAGAATATGAAGAAGAACGGGAGAAATGGACGCTTAAAAAGAAGCCAAAAGCGGGTGACAAGTTCCATAGAGATATGGAGAAAGAGCCCTATATTTGGTTGTTTCAGAAATTCAACAGTGGCTTAGAGTTCAAGGATCAGTTGCTACGGTACTCGCTTAACATGCAGTACAATTTGAAAATGACAAAAATTGAATCAAACAGGATAGCTCTATTTTTTGCATGGAGAAGTGTCCATGGAGAGTGTACTGTTCAGTTGAGATTTCAATCAATAAGTGTATGGTGAAAGTCTGTCACAATAACCACAATCACGGGAAATCAAGTAGAGTACCGATGTTGAAACAAGGTGTAATTGTACGCTTGTTTCAAGAAGAAATTAGAAGAATTGTTAGCTTGCAAGCTGTAGAGATTAAAGTCGCAATAAAGGCACGATATAACACTGTTGTACCTCTTTCGAAGTGTTATAGAGGGAGACGGATTGCCTTGAACACGATACTTGAAGTACAAACCAATCAGTTTGCGAAATTAGGGGACTACGAGGCTGTATTCAGACGAACAAATCCTGGTCTAACTACTGAACTGAACACTATATCTATGAATTCTGTAGACCAGTTTGACTGTTTCTACATATGTTTTGAGAAAATCCGTCGTGCTTGGATGAAGAGTTGTAGGCCAGTGATTGGCCTAGATGGATGCTTTTTGAAGTGGGAGTTAAATGGTGATGTTCTTTCAGCTGTTGGTTGAGATGCGGACAATCAAATGTACCCAATTTCATGGGGAGTGGTGCATGGTGAAAACAAAGACACATGGAGATGGTTTATTAGAAAACTGAAGACGGATCTTACTTGTGCTTAGGGGAGAATTTAACTCTCATCTCTGATAAACAAAAGGTACTCTCATTAACTCACATTTCTATTATTCTCTGCTATTGTACGTAATGTACATAATGTGCTATTCTACATGGTCTTTGCATTGCGATTAAAGCTAAACTTCCAATGGCAAAATATAGACAATGTGCACGGCATATCTATGCAAACTGGAAGAAACAATTTTCGCGATCAGAATACAAAAATCTCTTTTGTGGTGTGGCTTACAGTTACAACAAAGGAGAATATGATGAGAAAATGAAGATGTTGCAAGACTATGATGTCGCTGCATTCAATGCATTGCTACTGCAAGAACCAGATAAGTGGACTCGCACATTTTTCTCTCTTGAGTCACAATGCTCAGATGTTCATAATAATTTGTTAGAAAGTTTCAATAGGACCATCAAATGGCGAGATCGAAGCCTATAATTAGCTTGCTAGAAAATATTAGAAGACAAACAATGAGGAGAATAGCACGGAGGTACATGAAAGCAGAGAGGTGTGATACATTACTAACACCAAAGACAATAGGCACTTTGGAGAAGGCAATAATTGATAAGAAATATTGTACAATCATTCGAAATAGCACCAATTTGTATGAAGTTGTTGGGTTTGATAACGGCTACATTGTGAACATAGCAACAAAGCAATGCGCTTGTCGACGGTGGATCTCACATGTATGTATTTTCTCTCTTTGGTACTGAACCAATTTCAATTTCTTTATGTGTTTTACTCATTTCATTTTTTTGGCAAAGGTATACAATGCAAGCATGTAGTGTGTGTTCATGATGACAACAAAGAGGACCCTGAGATATATGTAGCCGAGTATTACTATGCAAGCGTCATAAAAAACACATACACTGAGAACATTAAGCCGGTTAATGGTGAGAAGTTGTGGAGGAAGATAGACAAACCTGCTATTAGGATTCCTGAGTTTCAGAAGCCACGTGGGAGACCAAAATCTCGGGACAGGAAGAAGGAACCTTTTGAAGACCTCAAAAACAAAGGCAAGACAACACGGATGGGAGAATACCACATTGTAGTAATGTGGTCAAGCCGGACACATCACAAGAAGTTGTAAAAATGAAGAAGCAATTGTTCATGGTTATAAGAATAGACGTCGTAGACCACACAAATTTTCTACTGAGGTAAATTTTTGTGAATTACTTATACTGTTATAAGCATATGTTCTTACTCGTTTATGTTTTTTGAATAGGAACCAAAGCGTCCTAAAATTGCTCGTTCAAAAAGAAGGACTCTTTCCGAAGTTTCCACATCTCAACCTCCACGAGTAGGTGAATCAAGTACAACATATCATGTTATGACAAGTGCCCCCGAACCATCAAGCTTGGCTAATCAACCTAAAAATCCTAAGTGTGGAAGTTCATTCTGGATAACTAAACTAGTAAACATACCAACATGTGTTAGGAACATTTTAGAGTCCCTACACAGATCGAGTCTTTGATGTGTACCCTGATCCAGCTTATGATAGGTTTGTCAATCCATCAAACCCTCCAAAATGATATTGCATCGTTCTTATTATTGTTTGTTTTTGTTTTTATGACATTGAATGAACTACTTCATTTCACTAGTGATGTTTTAGACTTGTTATGATAGTGAAAGAATTGTTATGTTATTTTTGCAATGTGATTGAACGTTTAACACAACAAGATTCAATGTGTTTGTGTTTTGAACTTAAAAATGAATGTCATCCATTGTGTTTTGAACTTAAAATACTACTGAATGTCATTTTCAATTGAACATGAATATTACTCAAGGATGATAGTACATTTCTACAATTCCCAACACATCTCCGAGCCTGGTGGTAAATACAACAGTCGAATAAATCAAAACATTCCGCAACATCTAACTGCTCTCATTTATTATCAACATTTCTCGATTAAATGCTTCACATTTTAAACTTGTTTGCTTCAATTCATCTATTATTGAACTTGGCGTTACCATCTTATGTTGAGGATCACTACTTAGTGGTCTTACCATGTCTCTTAAATTTTGATCTCCTCTCTTTATTCAGTCATGACATCTCTTGCCTCCAACAATGCAGTGTGTATCCATGCGGTTTTTCCGAATCATACCAACAAAAAATTTTGCAAGACTCTGTTACCTTGACCAATTTTACGTCTTCTACAAGTGTAAAACCTTTTGTGTTAGTCCAAGCTTTCAAAATTTTTGCTGGTTGATTGCAATTACACAACACACCACTTCCACTTTTGTATTCTATTGTTGAAGAATTTCCACTATGAGACATATTCAAACAAAAAATGGAGTATTTCATTGTCAAATAAACATCATAAATATCCATTACACATACCTAAATCAAACGAACAACATAAATTTATTTTTTTAAATCGCAAGCAAATTCGATCCCAGAAACCCAAAAACTCAAAAACCCAAAACCCTATGAGTCAATCAAAACCCGAAACCTAGAAACTCAAAAAGACAATCAAAAACCAAAATCTAGAAACTCAAAAACATCAATCGAAAACCACAATAAAAACTGAGCAAAAATAAATTGCACGCAAATTCGGACCAAATACATCGTTTTTCACCATTCTTACCTCGATCGAATCTCAAATCTCGAGTAGACTCTTCCTTAAATTTTCCCCAATTTTTCCTATTTCACAAACCCTAATACACGATCCAACCCCATAAATCTATTTAAAATTAACAAACCCCACATGTTCACTTTAAAATAAACGGAGTTAAATCCTTATTAACGGAGGTTAAATCTTTATTAACGTTAGTTTATGTTCTGTTACTTCTATTTGACTCATTTCTTACTCGAGCAACTTCTCAGTCTCCTAATCACCACTCAATCACCCCGATCAGTCCATCAACCACGCTCGACTAGATCAATAGTAGTTAATGCATGCTCTTTGTCACATTCAATAAAAGTTTTTTTGAAGGTAGTTTGATGTCTTTGAGACACCTAAAAGCAAGGTAGTTTTCTATGATCAGTTTTGTATTTAAATCTTCAATTTTGTTATGATGTCGATTTGGCATCATATACATTGTCACGTCACTATTTAAATTTTTATATTTTTCTTTAGGTAGTTCTTATATTTTTTTAGAAACAAAAAAAACAATAAATAATATTTTGTTCTAATTCGAGATTGTAGCTTTTCAGCATTAAACAGTTTCTCCTTAATCTTGGTGTTTTTCTTCCACGATTAAGTTATTTTGTGATAAAAAAATGTTGTATTTAATCGTACTATTCACATTAAATCCAATTGTCATTGAACACAAGATGTTTATTAAGATATTTTGGTTGTCGGATTATTTTATATCTGCAAACATAAATGTATGTGAGTTTCTGACTAGCGAGAATATAGATTTCCACTGGAAATATATGTGATAAATCCATAACTTAAACTTTGAATTTAGAATAAGATCTTACAAAGCAAATCATGGAAGATTTAGGTCTCTAGTGTTTGGGATGCAAACCATTTATTAGTTCCAGTTAGAGTTATTTTGGATATCACAACCCTCTCTAATTCGGGTATTTATCAAATTAGAAATTAGTGAACATATATACATATTAATATTTCATAAGATTTATGTCATTAGTCAATTATTTTTATGCTAACGTGACTACGTAAGTTTTGACTTATTAAATAATGATTTTATCATATTAATTATATTTAACTTCTAAATAATTTTTACAATCTCTCACTATATCATATATGTATCATGAAAATGTGATAGATATTCATAACTCAAAATTGTAATTATATATTAAGGCATAAACAATTTCATTCATTGACTATAATAACATAAGATCATATTAGTTTATTATCATAATCAGTCACAACTAAATATTCTATGATCACCGAAATCAGCATAGTGAAATGATATAGATCAATTACGAAAATAAGACATGAAATTCACATCAAAGATGATCATACATGGTTATTCTCAACTAATTCTAATTAATTGAGATCAGTATTGTAAAGAATATAAACAAAAAAATTATTTTTTATTAGAAAATGTGCATAAGCACAACCAAAACATAAAATATAGAACCGAAATCAAATAGTTAACTCACACAAAACTAAATGATCCTCAAATACTAAAACACTCATTAGAAAAGTATGCTCATGAAAGACCTTCAGTGGAATACCTTTAGTAAGATAATCTGCTATCGTAGATTTTGTTCCTAGGTGCTCTATCGAAATCTCTCTACTATGTACCTTCTCCTTTTCAACTACGAATTTGATGGAAACAAAATTTGACTTCGTTGTGCTTCTGTTTTTATTGGAGTACAAACAATTGATTCATTGTCATAATATCACTTTAGTGGTCTCTCAATTCTTTAAAAAAATTTGCATTCCAATTACAAATTTCATCCGCAAAATGCATGATTAGATGCTTCACAAATTGCTATAAATTTTTCTGTCATTGTGGATGAAGTTGCGAGTGATTGTTTCGTACTACGTCAAGAAATATTTCCACTAGCCAATAGATACAAAATTTAATCTAGACTTTGGTTATCTTCATTTAGCAAAATCAAAATCCGAATGTCTAACAATCTCCAAATTAAATAATCTCCCATAAATGAGCATATAATCTTTTGTTATGTACAAGTACCTCATACTTATTTGGATGCTTTCTAGTGGTACAAAACTGGATTGTTTAAGTATTTTCCCAAAACTCCAAAAATTTATGTTATATCCGGATGCGTACAAACTTGAGCATTCATCAGATTTCATAGAGTCGACACAAAGGAATTGTTTGCATCTCATGATTTCTAAATTTACTCTAGGACATTCATCTAAATTAAACTTGTCTATTTTAGCGACTAGGATATCACCTGGTTTGCAGTCTTGCATGCCAAAACTCTTAAATAGTTTATTAATATAGCTCTTTTAAGATAATCTTATAATTCTTCGATTTTTGATTTCGGTGAATATGGTCTTAATACAAAAGATGCTTCATCAAGGTATTTTATCTCACAATTCTCATAATGAAATCTCTTGGTGTTACGTAACAAGCATATATCGTTGGTGACTAGCATTATGTCATCAACATATAAAACGAAGAAAATGCACTAACCCCCATTAAACTTATGATACACATAGTCTTCAACCAAATTTACTTCAAAACCAAAAGAGATTATTACCTCATGACATTTGTGGTACCATTGACGAGAAGCTTTTTTTAGACCATAAATAGATTTATTAACTTGCACGCCATTTTCTTTGAATCATCCAATACAAAGTTTTTTCGTTGCTCCACACCTATTGTTTCATCAATGTTTCCATGGATAAATTTTGTATTGATATCTATCTAATGAAGCTCAAAATCATAATATGCAACAAGAGTCATGTTTATCCAAAAGATTCCTTTAAAGAAATTGGAGAAAATATTTCTTTGTAATCAATCTCTTCTTTCCACAATATAAACTTTAGACACTATACGAACTTTATAGCTCTCCACATTACCACCTGAGTCCATCTTGTTCTTAAATATTCATTTGCAACTAATAGGTTTTTTCCATTCCAATAGCATAACAAGGTCCCAAATTTTATTGTTCAGCATTAACTGATACTCTTCTTTCATACTATTAACTTATTTTCTGAATTGAATACCCATGTAGTCATATAAGCTAATAGGATCATATTCCATTTGGATTTTATTTTCCTCTTGTTGCAAAAGATACAATATATAATCATTTAGAATAGCAATTTATTTTCTCTGGTAGATCTCCGTGATGGCACTTTTGATTGTACTAGTTCTTGAAGATTTTAGATCTCATCTCCATACTCGATCATCTTGAGTTGGAGTAAAAACTTAAATATGAACTTGAGGTTTCATATTTGTGTTAACAATTGCAACTATATGAATCGAATTGTCAACTAAAATTGATTCTTCTTCAAACATGATATTTCTAACTTCCTTTTCCCCCAATTCAACATCCCTAAAGAATATAATAGTTCTCATCTCGAAAATATTTTTTTGTGTGGAAATATTAAATTGTACCTCCTATATCGTTTAAAATAACCAAAAAATAACTGTTCATATTTTTGGCATGTAAAGTCTAGTCTCCGCTGGATATCCCCAAATATGAAAATGTTTTAGACTAAATTTTCCATCAATTCAAAACTTATAAGATATTTTTACTTTTTTTAGTTGGTTCTCTATTAAAAATATAAGTTGTAGTATTTAGTGATGTTATATAGATTTATTTTCATAAGGTGGAATGACACATCATATTCTTTATCATGTCTTTAATAGTGCGATTGCGTCTTTCAAATACACAATTCATGTTGGGAGATCTAAGCATGGTGTACTTTGGAAAACTTTGGGAGCAATTCAACACTCCTCTAGGTATTTGACAAATAGATTTATCATAAATAAAAAATAAGCATGCGTATCGAATCTAATCATATATAAATGATATAAATGTTTTGACCATTCCACAATGTCGTAGTATGTATTATTTCAATGCAATCCACGCATACATCACGGTCTGTGTAGTCAACATTAACTCAATATTCCATCTGATACAACTCGTTCCAGTCAATTTCTAGAGATGGATGCATTTTTCCCATAAAGTTTTTGAATTTGTATTCTCAAATTTACGTTTAACAGTATTTAATTCTACAGCTAAGTTTTTATCTTTACTAACTACAATGTTGGTTATGTTCGTTTGTCATCTATAGGAACCTGCGATTACGGTTATGGCAAACTGTTGTTCGTTTAGCTGCCGTAGCTACCTGCGGTAGACGAAACATCTGACCGTTACGTCATGTATTGCAATTTTTTCGACCACTGATTAAAACAGCAGTGCGATTAAAAATCTGTGATCAACCGCAATCACAACCGCCGGTGGCAAACAAACGATTAATATATGTTGCAGTCGTAACCGCAGTAGTGACCACAGCCACAGTCACTTGCGGCGACCAAAAGAACAAGACTATTAAATACATGAAGATTGTGAAGATGTATGAATTTCAATTTAGACTGAATTTAAATATAAACTAACTTATCTATTTGTAATTAGACAAGAATAAGGATATATGTCTAAATAAGGACCAAAAATTTGACGATGCAACAAAAATGTCCCCGTATCCAAAAACGATAATATAAAAAAAACTAAAATGCACAATTACCATTCCATCCACTATAAATCTCCGATCAACCGCAACTATAACTGCTAGCGGCAGACAAATAAACAATATATATCACAGTCACAGCCATAATTACAATGTTGATCGAAGCCGCTATCAGTCACGAACAAACGAACAAAATTTATATTTTTTTATGTAAATTGTAAATTATATATTACAAAAAAATATAGTTACATATAGATTAGTTATTATTATTTGATAAATATGTAATACAAAATTATCTCTAATGTTAATAATCACTATGTAGTTTTAATTGAGTATAGATATCACACAAAGTCGAATATGAGATTATTGGTACCGACTAAATATTTTACTGGTTAAGTACAAATTATTTAAAAAATTGGACAAGAGTTCAATTAATTTTACTCTTTTGTATATTTTAATTGAAACAATTTCTTATCAAGAATATTTTAATTTATAACTTATAAAATAAATGAACTATAACAATATAAAAAAATATATTTTTATATAAAAAATATAAACAAAGAGTTTATAGTTTTAAAAAGATGGTTGGATAAATTAATTTCTAGTTTTTTAAATAATTTTTTTATTAAAATTTAAATTAATGATGTTAATTTAGAATCTGTTTAAAAAAGCTATTAAAAAAATTTCAATTTATTTTTTAGAAAAAGTTATTAATAACTCATAAATCCGCAAAATAAAATGTTTATATGACAAGATAGATTTTAAATTGGCATACCTACTAACCATATGATAAGAGAGATTTTAAATTGACATACCTACTAACTATATGACAAGAGAGATTTTAAATCACATTTTCTTATCCATCGTTCTCTGCAAATTCTGTCACCACATATTTTTTTGCCAAAAAAAGGATTTTAATTTTGGAAACAAAGACTTTTTCAGTCTAAAGACATAGACTTGACACAAAGTTCATAAAACGTGTATATTTGAGCTTGTTCTATCCTCCTAAAAAAAATTCAAACATATGTTTTAACAACATTACCATAGAGTTATTTCAACCTTTTTTACGGTTTTTTGTAAGTTTTAATTATATTTAAATTAGATTTTAATTTTTTTTTTATCTTATTAATAAGTTAACGTTATTATTTTTTTTATCACAAATACTACACTATATGTCCAATAATTCAGCATGTTTATACGAATATTTAATATTTTATAATATAGAATTAAACTCTACACCAATGAGATGGATATAGATGTGTTCTACCACCTTTCTACTTACTCTTTTTGATTTATAAGTTATTATTATTTTTATCATATATAATTGGTTGTATAAAATAATAAAATTATATGAAGCTTTAAAACATCTCTTATAAAATAATTTGAAAATGTGTTTTTATAATATCGATTAAATTCAAATTTTCAACAATCATAAACATAATTTTATCAAATATAATTAAATTTATAAAAAGTAAATCAAAAAAATTCATAGCTTAAAATCAAACACATCAAATTGATTTTGGTGCACTACTAAAATTTATATATAAATTATTACATGATACTTTCTTTAAACGAAAATATTTATTTATAACTTTAAAAAAATTAATACTATACTAAATCCAAACTTTGTAGTCGAGACTAAATCTTAACATGAAAAACTAAATATTTTTAGCTTATATTTTTAAGAGTATTTGCACCGTATAACACAAAACTATCTAAAAATTTGTGATATATACATTCACTACACATTCATTTAACTCGATATTATCCGTATTATCTTACTCGACTAGCTTATGTAGATTTTGTGAGAAAAAGTTTTTCATTTATAAGAAGAGAGAAGAAGTTGAAGGTGTATAGACATGGAATGCTTTATGTCTAGGTACATCATTTTCTCCCATTTTCCCCCCAAACCTCCATTTATTTCTTTCTATCGACCCGACGATTCATCAAAAATCGTACTTTCCTTTTTAGGAACTGCCAATTTTGAATGTTAAGAAGAATCGTAATCCTAACTGTTCACTATTCATGTGAATATTGATGAAATACAGTCAAGAAAGAGCATACATGATTTCAGCTTTTTAATCGAATCGTCTCATCTTTTCCGTAAAATTCGCACTTTCTTGTTTCGTAACCGGCAATTTTGGAAGATAACGGAAGGTTTAAAAAAACCATTTTACTATTCACGTGAATAGTGAAAAAATTCCGTTAATAAGAAGATATGGAGGATTATCAAATGATGAGTGTAAGATTCAATTTTTTAAAATTTTTTATTATAAATTGAAGTGGAAATAGATGCATACAACGCAATCCCTTTTAATTTTAAGATTCTCACATGGAACTACTCGGAAGTATGTTTGCCGCCAATGAAGAATTTTCCGGAGAGAGAGAGAGTAACTTTCACCACAAGACTATAACGCCATTATAAATGCTTTAGCATAACGGTTGTGAATTTTAGTTCATACTTTTGATGTGTTCCAATGAAATGATTTAGTAAATACATATCTTGATTTCTCTCCTCTTAACAACGTATACTTCAAGGGACATACCGTGGAGGAGGTTGAACCATTGTTTTCAAAACAATGCTCACATATTGTGTAAAAGCTCCGGCGGCACATTTGTTAGTGTCGATTATTTTTTTGTCTATCTGTAATTTAGTAAGTTAACGTGGTATATATACATGTAATACAACAATGTATAAATTTATTAAAAAAATATTGTGTTAACATTATCATCTTCATATTTTAACATAATATATATTTTGATAACGAGTTATATTATTGTTTATCTTACAAATACGTAATATGAAAGTTAACATTCAATAATTTAAATAATACGGTAAATAGATAGGTAGATATAAATCTTCATGTTTATTTAATATAATAAATATGTTAACATATTAGAAAATATATAAAACTGCTAAATATAAAGTTAACAATACATTCAAATCTTTACCTAGTATTATAAATATTAATATGTAATAAAAGATTATACAAATACTAATATTTATATATTTTACCGTGAATAAATGTAATCGAAATCTTCATTTAATACTCATTCGGCTATAATATTTTGTTTTGATAATATTAATAATTTACTTCTCCCATACTATAGTGAATCGAATTGTTTAAATCTTATTTATATTTTGCTAATTTTTTGAAGGTTTGTGTATATACAACTAATTAACTAACCAAACTTCATGCTTTAACCCAAAATGACATGTCTAAGCCATGATAATGTCTACAAGTTATTGTTCATGCTTAGGTCTCTAGTAGTATACACAAGCATTTTTCTAATGTTTTCAAGCAAGAAATGAGCGATTAAATTGCATACATGTAGTAACAGGATGATTGTGATTACACTATTATAATGTATACATCTCACTTCCAGGCACTCGAGGCGACCAAATCCCGGTCCATCCAACCAAGATACAAGGCTCCATCTCGTTCTTCTAGTCTGTACTTATCCGAGTAGTTCCTAAGCAGACTCTTTATGGTTGAATTCACCAGAGGATTCAACGGGTAAGGATCGAAACCCGCCATTACAAACCGTGACCTCCATTTCCCTAGGAGCTCATGCCGCTCTACTCGATCAGCTCCTTCACATGCGATGATGTTCACAAGATCTCTTGCTAGACAATGTTGTTCCACATTAATCCTTTGTTTGTGATTCCTTGGGAGAGTAACATCGATGGATTCAAACATTGCGGCATAGTAATTCATCGTTTCCAGGAATCTCGGGAAGAAGGCGGCCGTGTTTGTGTTTGATTCTTGCTCTACCAAAGTAACTACCTTGGGAGATAAGCTCTTAACCATTCTTAGCAACCGGTCCCTGCGGAAATATATTAAGTCAAAAGAGAAAATAACAGAAGAATTATCCAATGTTTTAAAACAAATTTCAGAGAAAACGATGTACCGATGGTTCTCGGTGCTCACGCTTTCATCCGGCGTATGATGAAGCACAAAGGCAAAGTTAACTGCTAGAGCTTCTCCTGGTCGGATTCCGAAGTTTTTAGGTTTAACCTCAGATAATGACACTGATACTGAATTGAACTCAAATGGAACATTGAACTTCTTAGCAAGCTTGGAGAGTCTATTTCCAACAATGCTTAGGCCACCTCCACGGGCATACGCCGAAGTCATATCGTCAATACCTGTTATCCGTATCTGAGGAGGTCCACCAGGCCTAGCTGCAAAAGCTTGGATAAGAGTGATCCATTGACTCCCTTGACCAATTTGGAAATCGATAATGTGTACTCGGTTTTCTTCCTTCATGGCTTCAGCAATGGCACCATTTGCTGACATGTATCCGAATTTGAAGTAAGGGCAAACCTCATAGAGAATGTGCATATAAGAGAGAAGCTCGGTGCTAGCCGGTTCAGGGCACCTGTTAAGTGCTCTGTAAATGGAACTACCTGATGAAGCCAATTGAGCCACTAAGCCTTCTAGTAAATAAGCTCCTAACCGTTGGATTGGCTCACCAGAAACCGAAACCATCTGACGAAGCTTCTCCATCATAGAATGTGCCATCATAAGATCGTTTTCCGACATGGCTTTCGCACATGAAACAAGATCAGCTCTTAGATCCTGTCTTGAGATAGCCTCTAGAGTTGATCTCCAGCTGTTAATCTCCTGACACGATTTGGAGTCAAAAGACTCGATGGAATCGACAACAATAAAGTCCAACGAGTCTGGCCCCATCATCACTGTCTCGATCTCCCTTATCTTGTGCTTATAATCATTCAAATCTTCCGTTACACATGAGCCACATGTATCCTCATATGGAGAGTCGTGAGATGGCTCGAGCGTGCGATACCGTTTATTGGAGTTGTGAACCAATTCGTACCTAAGCTTCTCAGTAGAGTAAGCCTCAATCTCTTGTCTAGGTTGCTTGTACATTTCTTCTCTCTTCAATTGTCTGCACAATTTCAACTATAAACAACACAATTGACTAATCTCAAACCATCGTTGAAAAGATATACGTGAGTTATTACTAAAACCCTAAATCAAATCAAATATACTACAAATTTTTTAGCTACTTTTAAAAACAGAAACCCAACAGAGCAGCAAATTCCATACCTTTTCGGTTAATTGAGCAAAATGAAAGAATTTTTTTCCGACAGGATCAAACGAAAGAGAAGGTTTACGATCTGATGCTTGTGCCTAAATTTCGAGGAGATTATAATCATGGGAGATAAAGGGCAGAAAAAAGGTTAGAAATTAAGGGAATTCAAGATAGAAAAAACCAAATTTTGGTAATACTCACCTGATTTTCTCAGATGAAGAAAACCTGTTTTTTTTAAGTATGTGAACCAGAGGAAGAGGAAAGAGACAAAGATGTCGGAGACAAGGCAGATGGGAAGAATTCGAATTGCTTTAAAACAATAAAACAGAAGTCACACTTTTCACAGAGAACAGAATCTCAATCAGGCGTGATATTTACGATTATTGTACTCAAACATGTCTCTCCACTACCACAGTACCACATCATTTTATTTTAATCCCACAAATATCGAAGATGCATGTCCCTAATCCAATTTTTGTCTCTATCCGTTTCTCAACTTTTTTTTTAAGTATCTCGTCTTATATTATAAGGATTTACTTATTTAACTATACGAATTTATGCAAATAAATTTATAAATTTATTTTTATTTATATTTTTTGGTCAAGTTACATAAACTGTATTTTTCTTCGATAAACTACATAAACTTCATAAATTATTCTAATTACAAAAATTCCGTTAATGTTTACACGTTAAATTGTTATTAAACCTTGATTTACTTCGAAAATATGGTTTTATTTTCAAAATAAACCTAAGTTAAAACCAAATTTTCGAATTAGAACAAGATTTAATAACTATTTAACGTATAAATATTAATAGAATTTTTGCAATTAGAAAAATTTCTGCAATTAGAAGAATTTATAAGTTTGTCTAATTTATGAAAGAAAAATACAATTTATGTAGTTAAAGGAAGACCCAAAAAATACGAGTAGAAATATGTTTAATCGCATAAGTTTGTGTAATTGACGGAAGTAAACCCATATTATAAAGAAAATATGTAAATACCTGAAATTAATTTTAATTGAGTATAAACAGAACGAAACTGTTTATAATTTTATGTTTTTTCTTCAAAATAAGATTACTAATCATTGTGTTAAAACTTTTTTTATGTTTTTCTAAAAATAATATTACTCATTGTGTTATATTTTTTTTATTTTTTTTCTTAAACAAACGAGTGTAAACAAAAAATTGCTTAAATACCATAATTTGATGTTTTTGTTCTAAAATTATTATTATTAAATTTTATTTTTTTAAAATTAACAAAATTATCATGTAAAATTACTTGTTTAATCTAAATAATCTATCGATACAATTAAAATAATATATTCAGATTTCATATCCTAATTTTGGTTCAAAAGTGTGACAATTTTGAAAATTGTCCATGCAGAAAATGTCAGGTTTGACTTCAATTAACACATCACCTAGGCTATTTATACTCGGCGAAAACCAAAAGAAATTAGGCCAATCGATTTAGTTTACAATAAATTTTTGAAAAAGGTTATTCGTCTCTAGATGTTTATAAAATTAGTCATTTTTTCTTTTCAAGGCGATGTATGCCAAACCACAAAACAAAGAAAAAAAAATTGTCTAATTCCAACCATGAATTTTATTTATGTTTAGATACATACGAAATTTGAATTTATTTTTAGTTGTTGTTAAATAAAAGTTAAGTGTCAAAAATTCTTTTCTATTGTAAATTTTTCAATTTATTTTCATCCAAAATTAAATTTGGGAAATTAATCAATTATTTTATTACTAAACTGTGAATAAACCAAATTTTATTCGATTTGGACCTGTTTTTGATCTGTTTTTGACTCTATGTTGATTCGTTTTAACCCGGTTAAAAACTCCCAAATCGCACTCCACTCCCACAAACTAGCTAAAGATTGTAAGGTAAAACGTGTATTAACATATAAAAATCGGGTCAAAATTGGATAAAAATCAGGTAAAAATTCGCTCAAAATATATTAAAAATCTAGTTCAAAATCAGGTAAAACAGAGTCAAAATCCGATCAAGATGGGGTACAAATCGGGTCAAAAATTGATTCAAAATCTGATCAAAATGAGATATAAATCGGGTCAAAAAGTTAAAATCGGGTGAAAATCGGTTTTGTCATCGGTTAAGTAATAATAATTGGTTAATATCCTAAATTTAATTTCGGGTAGAAATAAGTTGAAAATTTCATATTAGAGGAGAATTCGACATTTAACTTATGTTTGACGACAATTAGAAAGAAGTGTAAACTTCGTGTGTATAAGCAAATATATAAAATTAAACAGTTTTCTTAAAAAGGGCGAAAAATGGAAAATCAAAAAGTCGGGGAGAAAAAACAGAGAAAATTCACGACTTGTTTTTGCTATTTCATTAGTGTTATTTATCTCTTTCTATACTGGTCGCGAAAATAAGGTATTGTGCAATTGGTTTCTCCACTAATAGATTTTGAAAGGACCGACTCCTACAAGATGTACTTTAAGAGGACAAGGAAACTCGTTAAATCAGTTGTGTTATTAGGTTCTTGTTAAATTCATACCTTTGAATGATCAGTTTTAATTAGTATAAGCAATCGTACATTAAAAATCTGATAACTATGACCATCCTCCCATTCTTTACAAATATAAGAGGAGAAACAAAGCTAAACAAGGTCCAGGATGAAACAAATCAGCAACAACTCAGCTGCACACTTACGTTAAGTTAATTCACCTAAGGCACATGATCCTAAAAAGATCACGTGGATAGAAGTTTGTTGGTAAAAAATTCCTAGATATGTAACAGGTAAGGATTAAAAAGGACATCTTTTGGATATTGAGATTTGGAGAAAATATAAAAAGGGTTTATTTTTGTGACTATATGAATTTATACGAATAAATCTATTTACATCCGTAATTTTTGGATCTTGTATAAGTTATATAAATTATGTTTTTTTTTCGTAAACTATATAAACTTCATAAATTATTCCAATTACAAAAATTATGTTAATGTTTACACGTTAAATTGTTACTAAACCTTATTTTATTTTAAAAATCTGGTTTTAATATCAAAATAAACCCAAGTTAAAACTAGATTTTCGAATTAGAACCAAATTTAATAGCTATTTAACGTGTAGACATTAATAAAAAATTTGCAATTAGAATAACTTATGAAGTTTGTGCAATTTATGAAAGAAAAATACAGTTTATGTAGTTAAAAATGACCCAAAAAATACGGGTGGAAATAAGTTTAGTCGCATAAGTTTGTGTAGTTGATGGAAGTAAAGGGTGAGACTCCATTAAACCTTCTCTCTATCTTGTACTCATCTTTCTCATTAATAAAGTACCAAGTATTATTCAGTAGTTAAACGTTCCTTCGTAAATACAAAATACAACCTATCATTTTGGTATCAGAGCCGTCGGTTTGCTACGAAGAAAATGTCGCCAAAGAAAGATGATGGGTCACTAGAAAAAGCGGTTGCTGAGCTCCAACGTGACATCGAGAAGATCTTCTCTCTAGACCAGGTGGATCACGAAATGAAGGCATAAATGGGTAAGTTTAGTATCTTGGATAAGCTTGAGGAAAGATTCGGGCACAAGACAATAAATGGCGAGAAAATAGAACACTCCCGTCGACTCGCAAAACCCTAGAGTGATCACAGACCATATGGAGGTGTTTCATCAAGGTTTTCACGTGAGCCATTGCAAGTAGAATCTACCCGGCTTCTAAGCCCAAGATCCGAAACGACACAACAAACCACTAACTTGGAGGATCTTTGACGGGGAAAATAAGGTGACGAGGGTCGAGCAGTACTTTGAACTGGGCAACTTCAGCAAGGTAGAGAAGCTCCAAGCAGTAAAAATGTGCTTCGACAGAGGAGCTCTTCTCTGGTATCGGTGGGAAAAGGACTAAAATCCTTTCCTCTCGTGGAAACAAATGAAACAACGAGTGTTCAAAATTATTTCAGAGATGCTCGGCTGCACACCCATCGAAAAGCTTCTCATGCTGCGGTAGGAGGAATTGGCAAAGCGTTATTACCAAGATTTTATCGCTCTTGCCGCTAACGCCCCTGCCTTATCGGAGCAAGTGCTGGAGATGGCCTTCATGAATGAGTTGAAACCAAAAACTAGAACATGAGTAAAAATGTTTGAATCCAAGAATTTAAAAAGAATGATGAGTCTGGCAAAAAAAGTCGAACACTGGACAAACATGGAGGATTTGGCTTCAAAAATGGTTGCACAAGGAACACGAAGGACAATGAGGTTGGACAGTAGAAGAATCGCAACACATCTGTCACTAGGGAACCATAGCCACACGATCATGTCAACCTTGAGTAATTCGCCCAATTCTTCTAGCCCAAAATTTCTACAATTGAGTTGATATATATGGGATTGTAAGGAGCATCACACAACTCAGTTACGACATGGTCTTCGTTTTCTTAGAGCACATCAAATTGGCCAAAGGATTCATGGCGACAACCTTACAGCTGTCTCACGGATGCAAAAAAAAACGAGAAAAGAAAGTGAGAGGTGTGTGCTTCAAATGCGATGAGCGATGGTACTCCGCTCATCAATGTCGTTCCAAGGAGCTTCGGTGCTCCTCATCCAAGAGGATGACACCAAACTAGAGGTTATAGACGATCCTGACGGTGAACAAGGGGAAGACAAGAACGCAATAATTGAGCTAACAGAGTTACCGTTGAATTCCATGGTAGGAATTTCATCGTCCGGAACGATGAAAATTCGAGGCTCGATCCAAAATGATGACATAATCCTCATGCATCTCAAAGGCCATGATGAAGTAGCTCTCCCTACAGATAACAGCAACAACTGGCTACAAAATGATTATGGGTACCGGATTGGCTGTGTGAAGTGAAGGACTATGCTTCGACATAAAAAATTAAGCTTCTCTAAGGCATGATCAAAGTGAGATTTCTACCATTATAACTCGGTACGGTTGACGTTATCCTCGAGGTTTAGTGGTTTGACACGCTCGGTGATGTTTCAATTGGAAGGAACAAATTATGCAGTTTCAACTTGATGGTACACCCATCATCTTATGCGGCGATTCAAACCTCTGTACCGTGTTGGTTTCATTAAAGGTGTTGATAAAAGCCCTACATCAAGGATGCAAGAGAAGGAGTATCGAGTACAATGGTCTTCAAACCACAAGTCCTTCCTAAAAGGCAGAGTCAAACGTGGCGTTTGCTGACCTGTTAGATGAATTTCACCTAGTGTTCGATGAACCGCAAGGCCTACCACCTTCTAGAGACAAGAAACATTCTATTATAATTAAACAAGATGCGACACCCGTAAATGTTCGACCATTTTGTTACAAGCAAGTGTAGAAGGCCGAGATCGAGTAATAGATAGCGGTAATGCTTGTGGCTGGATTTATTTGGGAAAGCAACAATTCATTTTCTGTCTTCGTCTTATTGGTCAGAAAGAAAGACAGTAGTTGACTATTCTATATTGATTATCGAGCTATAACAAAGCAACGGTTTCAGATAACTAGCCGATCTCCATAATCGATCAGCAACTAGACGAGTTAGAGGGAGCACAATCTTCTCGAAGCTTGATTGGATCTCCGACTATCATCAAATATTGGATAAAGCAAAGGACGTGTAGAAGACGACATTTTGAACCCATGACATACACTATGAATTTTTGGTCATGCCCTTCGGTTGACAAAGACTCTAACTACTTTTTAGTCACTCATGAACGAGGTTTTTCGTCCCTTTCTCTGCAAGTTTGTCCTCATCTTCTTTGATGACATCTTGGTCTACAACAAGACCACAATCGAGCACCGTCCTCTCCTTTGGGAAGTTCTACAGCTC
This sequence comes from Pugionium dolabratum, assembly GCA_018901945.1. Lineage (NCBI taxonomy): Eukaryota > Viridiplantae > Streptophyta > Magnoliopsida > Brassicales > Brassicaceae > Pugionium > Pugionium dolabratum. The sequence continues at coordinate 33,704 of JAEVFF010000544.1, read as the reverse complement.
CTGCAACGTCATCAGTTGTTCGCTAACCTCAAAGTGCAAGTTTGGCTATTCTCAAATTGATTATTTGGGCCATATCATATCAGCTCGCGGGGTAGCTGTGGATCCGACTAAGATTTGTGCTATGGTCGATCGCCCGATTCCACGGAACTTACGCGATTTGAGGGCATTTCTTGGGTTGACAAGCTATTACTGGCATTTCTTCCAGGGCTATGGCACCATCGGCCGACCTTTTACCGATCAACTTAAGAAGAAGAAATATTCCTGGACTGGTTTCGCCACAACGACATTCACACGGCTCAAGAAGCAATGACGGAGGTTCATGTTTTAGCTCTTCCTGACTTTGGTGAGAATTTTATTATGAAATATGATGCCTCTGATTTTGGATTGGGAGTCGTCCTTATGCAGAAACAATATCCCATCGCTTACTTCAATCAAGCGTTGTCAAAATAGCAACGTCATAAGTCGATATATGAACAAAAGCTTATGGTGATAGTCTGCAGTACGCATCGATTAGAAGAGTATGCGGTGTTTTTCGAATAGCAGGATATCAACTTGGAGTACTAACGCTAGCTCATGAAATTGCTCTGGTTTGACTATAAAATTCAATATAAATCAGGCTTAGAGAATAAGGCAGTAGATGCCGTGTTTGTCTCACAAGGAAGAGACAACCGAGTTCTTGGCATTATCCATGCTCGTTGTCATTCAACTTGAAAAAATATACAGCGAAGTTGATTTCGACAGCACGCTCCACTCCATTATCAAAGATTTACGCCGTGATGCATCTTCTCATCTAAATTTTGTGTTGGTTCAAGGACGATTCTTATAACGAGGATGGTTAGTTCTTTCTAAACACTCTTGCTTCATAAAAGTCATACTTAAGGATCTCCACGATGGAAAAATGGGTGGACACCTGGGGTGTTAAAAACACAAAAACGAATGATGTCATGGAGTTATAGCATAAGAGATTTAGTCACATGAGTGAAAGAGGACACCCGCACTTGTGTGAACCTGTGAGAAAAATATAAAAACGATGGTAGCAATAACTCACAGCAAAAAAGTAAATGACACCATAAATTTTTTACTTGGAAAATCTCCTTGATGTGAGAAGGAAAAACCACGGGAACGTAGTCCACTAAAAATCTACTATATGAAATGAATATGAGTTATAATCACCTCAGAAATTATTTTACTGGTCTAACGTGATTATAGATATCTGGCGATACGTGGTGCCTTGCACGATTTGGCAACAATACAAATACCCGAGGCTGACTTGCGAATGATCTTTTACAGTCACATAAGGATGTTAAAATGGGTATACCCATCCCATATAAAATCCACCCCATTTAAAATCCAAATTCTATAAAACCTATTTTTATAAATATCTAATAAGATTACCCATTTCTAACTACAATTGAAGCGATCTATATATAGATTTCAACGATGTAATTAACGATGGATCAAATTCGTTGCAAATCTATCACACTAATGAAAATAGTTTTTATAGTGTGTTCTTTATCCTTTCGTATCCTAGTATGTATTGAAAGTCGTTAAAAATGTGTCATTAAGTTTTTGTTAAACTCATAAATTGTATTCGAATTTAGTAGTAAACAATCGTAATCGTAGATCAACATTCTAAGAAAAATTAATTAATTTTTTAGTAATTATATCAAAACGGGAACTCCATAAAAAAATCAAAACACAAAGTTGACCAGAAGATAACACAAATATTCCAATGCTGAATTCAAATGTTGTGACTCCGTGACACACGACTGTTGAAAATCGTGAACTCTGTTTATTTTTTTTCGTTTTATGTATCTGTCAAAATTCACAGTTTTGTATGTAGTTTTGTCTATATTTTAGATTATTGTTTTAAGGGTTTACTTCTGAAAACTACACGAATTTATACGAATAAACTTATTTTCATCTGTACTTTTTGGGTCTTTTATAAATTACATAAACTACGTTTTTCTTCCGTAAACTACATAAACTTCATAAATTATTCCAATTACAAAAATTTTGTTAATGTTTACATGTTAAATTGTTACTAAACCTTGTTTTACTTCGAAAACCTAGTTTTAATTTCAAAATAAAACCAAATTAAAACTAGATTTTCGAATTAGAACCAGATTTAATAGTTATTTAACGCATAAACATTAATAGAATTTCTGCAATTAAAAGAATTTATGAAGTTTATGTAATTTATGAAAGAAAAATACAGTTTATGTAGTTAAAGGAAGACCCACAAAGTACATGTGGAAATATGTTTAATCGCATAAGTTTGTGTAGTTGACGGAAATAAACCCTTGTTTTAACGATCAGACCAAAACATTCATCCACAACTCATTTAACTATCAAAATCTGTTTTTTTATCAATCTTTCATAAATCAAGAGTTAAAATTATTGATGGACAAAATTGTCGAGTTGAACCAAATCTAGATTTTAATAAAACTGAATTAACTAAAATTATCATTAACTGTTTACAAAATAGATATTAAAAATGTGGATTATTAGTTGTATCAGCTCTAAATCATATTAAAATTGTATACTTCAATTCTATTTTTCCTCGGACGAAGATGTTAAATTTTCGTATGAATATATTGGATTATTACTCTGGTCCATTATGGTTCAATGACAAAAAACACAAAATTTATAATATTAATCCAAAATTAGTTGATTAATTTTGTTTTATTATTATTTATCTCTAAAATAGAAGTAAACCAAAATATATTTTAATTATAACTTTGTAAAATAAAAAGAAATAAACAAAACCGATGATTTAGTTCTGTATAAATTTTACTTTCGAAAAATAGAAAAGTTCAAAAACCAAAAAATTAAAACCAAATAACCTTATATTGCCCATTCTAGATGAAACTGAAATCAAATATATTTTTTTCAAAAGTATTCCCTTTTTAGAGCAACAAGAGAGAAAAATAAAATAAAAATTTGCCCAAGCACTAAGACAATTAATAATACTATGTAATAGAATATCTGCTTTCACTTTTCATCTCTTTTTTTGTATGATAAGTGAATGTTGTGTCATTGCCACCCCACAACCTCCCATCATAATATAAAGAGAGAACTTTTTTTACAAAATATAGAGATTGAATGTGATTTTACAAAAAAACACATGTATGATTGACATTTGTCCTCTTTGTCGTTTTGTAATTTACAAAGAGGAATCCATATATGTAGGCCTGTCATTGTCTTTACAAGAGGATCCCGTCCTATTTGATCTGATGCAGGGCGAGTGCGAATCGAATAAAATTTTTTTTTATTTGCGGGGCGGATGCGAATCGAGCATTAGTTAGAGAAAAGTGGGTGCGGATTGAAACTTTTTAATTTACGTATTACCGAATACCAACAAATTTTGGGCTCAAACTAATTAATTAAATTGAGGTCCAAACTAATTTAGGTACAAACTAATTTAAACCAAACAAATTAAATTTATTAAATATTTTAATTAAATTATTTAAATATTTTTAGAAACTTTAATTAAATTTATTAAATAATTGAACTTAAAGAAATTTATTAAATATTTTAGTTTAATTAAATTTATTAAATATTTTTAAAAAGTTTAACTAAATTTACTAAATATTTTAGTTGAATTAATTTATTAAATTTATTAAATATTTTAGTTTAATTAAATTTATTAAATAGTTTTAACTTTTTTAAAAAAAAATGAAGCAGGTCACCCGGTTAATCTGCAGATCTGTTTGATTAATGTGGAGTGGGTGCGAATATGAAACAACTAATTCATGAATTTCGTAGATAAGAAAAATTTATAAAAAAAATCCGAAACTTGTCGTAGGACGGGTCATGCGGGCGGGTCTGACCCGCTTGAGAGCCTTACATATATGTGAATGTGTATGTGCACGCAACTTGTAACCTAAAGAAAAATTCAATGATAAGTCCTTTTCTCTATCACAAAGTAAAAAACATGTGTTTTGTGTGACGTTTTGCTGCACAAGAAACTGTTGTGTGGCTCCACACTCTAAACACCACACCGTAGGATCCAAAAACATTAAAGACATATTGTTTTGAAGATGTTGAAGGGACTGTCTCTTCAGCTAGACAGGTCATTGACATTACAATGAGAAACCAACATCTATCAATTGAACTCTTTTCTGTAGAGGCCTCTGAGATCTGCACGCCTCTACATTGCCACTTGATACTTTATTGGATTTTTTTTTTTACTTTGAATGTATTTCAAAATGAAATATGATATTTGTTACTCGTATCGATCATGGGGTTTAACATTGTATTAACAGAAAATCCAAACTATTCTAGAGGAACATTTTTGTTCTTCTGAATAACTAATATAATTTATATAGTTAGTCTAAGACATTATCTTATTAGATACATGGATTGGAAACATTCCTAAACTGAAATAAACTCTTAATTGTATTTTTATTTTGTATTTCGTGTAAAATTAGTGACAGATGCACAAAAGAGGTGGAGGCACTTACCCTGAATAAGACATAACTAGATTTATATCCACGCTATGAGTATAAAAATATTCGTAAATTATATAATATTATTTATTAGTAAATTTAAATTAGATATTTATATAATTTTAATTCTTATTTATAATTATTTTAGTATCATTTTTTATATATGTAAATTAAAAAATAAAAATAATTATTTTTTACAAATTTAATAATATTGTTTAGTTAGTTTAATAAAATATATTGATTATCTAACCAAATCAATAATAATAGTATATATTATAATTATTATAGTAATTTAAACTCATTTATATATTTGTTTGAAACTCATTATGGTGATAACACGTATGGATGATATTTCTGTTAATAACACGTTAAAATAATATTATTTCCTTAAAATATTTTTTAAATAATATATTAGGAATTGATATAATTTTGAAAAATAAAATGTATTGTCTTCATTCCAAATATTTATGTCTCTATTTATTTTGCTTTTCGATCTTGCTCCCTATCTTTTTTTAGCTTCCTTAGTGATTTTCTTATGTTTGTCAGCCATAGGAATTTTGCGGCTGCGGCTGCGGTAACGAGATATTATTGTTCGTTTAGATATTATATCTATCTGCAACATACGCAGCGGTCAAACGTGCATTATGCGTCGTAATTTTTTCGACCGCTGATTAAAACATCGGTGCGACTTTCAGCGATCAATCGCAATCGCCGGCAACAAACAAACGAACAACATATACCGCAGTCGTAACTGTAGTGTTGACCGAAGTCGCAGTTGTAGCCGCAGTAGTAAGCGCAGCTACAGTCACTTACGTTGAACAAATGAACAAAACTATAGTACAACCTTATGAACCATAAGATAAATGGTCAAGGAGGATGGGTGAAGGTCATGCATAACATCATAAATGTGCATACTCCTAGGAAAACTATTATATCAACATGTTTCTTGTATTGATTAGGATTTATGTACTCATGTGGTCGGGTTTGATCTCAAACAAAACAAATTCATGGTGACGGCACTTAATATTAATACAAAAAATTGGTTTTTATTATAAAAGTAGTTTTAATACAATGACAAATAAAAATAAACTGATTTTTAAAAATTTTCGGTTCAAATTTTTTTAATAACATAATTTTTAAAAAAATTAAACGATCTATTTTTTTATTATAAAACAATTTATTTTTTATAGAATAAAATGGGTCATTATTTTTTTTTTGTACCCATCTTAAATTTAGAATCGGTTCTGACACGTAGAAATGATCTTATTAAATGTAAAAGCGTATTTGATTTGACATCGCAAAACGTGTTCGATTTGACACAGGAGGTCCTTGAGTACATTCACGTGGCTTTTTACTGTTCATCCTTCATCCTCACGAAATTAGTACTATTTCTCTATCATAAATGATTTTTACAAAAAGTATGGATAGTGATGTAAGATCAAGATTGATCTTAAACGCCGTATTGACAGTTCCTTACAATTAGCCGAACGGGATTCTTTGTTAAGTGGAGAAAGTGCGTTTGTGTTGTACTAAAGTACCTGGCCGAGAAGCTCTCTTTAGTTTAGCAAGGTCAAAAGAATTTTTGAACGGATAAAGGCTAGTTCACGAGTTGCAAGAAGCATGTAAGAGTCGAGGTTCTTAAGAGCAACCGGGGTAGTCGCATAATTGCTTTGAGAGGCAAGAACTTAGAGAGAGGAAAATGGGTTTCTTTACTAAACATTATCCTTAATATATTATTTAAGAACTTTTTTAACAAAACAACTTTATTTTGACATATTAATAACAAAAATACAATTCTAACATGTTAATACCATATCGAGTTTCAAATTAAATATATAAAAGGGTTTAAATTATTAAAATAATTACAATACATATCACTGATATTAACTTAGTTAGATAATAAATATATTTGATTCAACTAACCAAAAAATATTATTACATTTGCAAAAACAATAATTTTTATTTCTTTAAACTTTTTATACGTTAATTTATAAATAATTTCAAATAAATATAAATAGATTTAAGTTAGTACCGTAATCCCTAATATATTATTTGAGAAATATTTTTAAAAAATAACTTTACTCTGACGTGTTATTAAGAGAAATATCATGCTGACGTGTTACCACTATAATAAATTTTAAATAAATATATAAATGAGCTTAATTTATTATAATAATTACAATATATGTCATTGTATTAATTTGGATAGAGAATTAATATATTTCATTAAACTAACCAAAAAATACTATTAAATTCATAAAAATAATTATTTTTATTTTCTTGATTTATATATACAAAAATTAATGTTAAAATTAATTTCAAATAAAAATAAAAATTATATAAATATTTAATTTATATTTACTAATAAAATATAATTTACGAATATTTTTTCCCACGTATTACGTGGGTATAAATCTAGTTGAGTATAATATCGCATAGGGAACTTTATTAAATAGCTCGCCGACCTTGATTTTTTTTTAATCAAAAATGGAAAAAATGAAAAATATATAATTGTGATTCAGCATAAATATTCTCCTAATAAATATTTAAGAACCTAAACTCTGATTAGAACTCTATTAGTATCTGCAAAGAAAAAAAGTATTAGAATATATTAAATGTTATACCTCATTGACATCTATAAATATGGCAAGTTTAATTTGCGTGTCAAAGAATAGTTTGTTTCATGTGAGAAAGAAATGCATATGAGTCAAGTATCATTTCATCAAGAATATAGATGGAGAAATAGAGGTCTGAAGATTCACATGAGTCGAATCTGGCTGGTATGTTTACAAAATAACTCTAGTGAGCAAATTAAATTCAGCTTTTGACTTTCTCAGAATTATTTCAGCTTAAAGCAAGTTTGAGTTTGGCTTAACGGTAAAAGTTCATGATGTAAGATTGAGTATTACTTTTACAAGCGGTACGGCCGTGATTCGCAAAACCGATAATCTTTCTTGGCTAAAGCGGGTAAGAGAAATAAAAGTAGAGTGTTTTGATCGAATCACACGATTAAAGGTGAACCAAAAGAGTTTGAATATCTCAAACTAATCTGGCCATGACTTCAATAGAAATGAAGTGAATCAAACACTTAGTTTATAAAGAACAAGAACAAGATTCAAATACAACAGTTTGAAAAAACACACTTTGTATTCAACTTTTTATTTCAGTGGAGGTGTGAGTTTACAACGAGGTCATGTTGAGGTTATATACTAATCATAGCAACGGTCTTAAAGTATAAAAAGAGAAAAAGAAATCGTACATTTAAAATATACGGTCATTGGCCATTAATACCTAGTTTAGCCAACATGAAAAATGTAGATACTTTATTTTGAAAGTTTATGGGCAAATATAAGGTGTTTATATACATCTTGGATGGTTTGTCTTCAATACGTGCCCAAAGTTGCAAAGAATAGAAATGTTGCAATTTAAACACATTAAGTGTACTTCAGTCCACATATGACAAGTGTTGGAGAAGAAAGATCCGCATGATCCTATAGTGGCTGGTGCATGATAGATTGATTTTTGGACTTTATTAGGGCCTTAATAATCTCTTCTATACGTCATGTTTTGGTTTGCAAATGATAAAATCGCTCGGTTTTATTTCTTCTTAGGGCTGATGTGTTCTTTGTGTTTTTTATTTCTTCTTCATCTTTTTTGAATTGAATCGAGATACCGAGTGAAAGAGAGTTCGGGTGGATTCGGTTTCATGTGTGATCAAAATTTGGGTTATGCGATCCCCGCGCAACCATTTATTTAACAAAACTATATGTTTATAACAATGAAATCTTGTTCATCGAGTTTAATGATTAAATGAATGTACTTAAAATTTTCTTATTAAGGTATACTAGATTTATACCTGTATTGAAAAAATATTCGTAAATTATATAATATTATTAATGAATATAAATTAAATATTTATATAATGTTAACTATTATTTAAAATTATTTTTAATATTGATTTTTGTATATGTAAATTAAAGAAATAAAAATAATTTTTTTATAAATTTAATCATATTTTTTGGTTAGTTTAATAATATATTGATTGTCTAACCAAATTAATAACAATGACATACACTGTAATTATTTTTTAACTTAAGACCAGTTATATATTTATTTAAAATTCAATATGACGATTATACGTCAATAACACGCTAGCATAAGACTGTTTTCTTAAAATGTTTTTCAAATAATATATTAGAGATTTAAATTATTTATTAACTACTTATATAATTATATTTAGTCAATAAACATGTTTACAAACCAAACATTCAAAAGTATGGAATTCGACTTGATCATATGAAAAAATTTAAATTCTCATATAAAATTTATATTGGGCAATTATGTGTGTCCGTTGTTGCCCATGTGACAAAAAAAAAAGAATAGTGACATTAAATCAAAAATTAGACATAATATTAACATATTTTTAAAAGATTTAAACTATACTAAAAACCTTTTTTTTTTGCTTTTTTCTAGTTTGCTTACAATAAGTTTTCACGAATTCAAACTTAATATTTCTTTTCAAAATAATTATAGATTAATAATTCTTGTAAACCGTTGACAAGAAAAAAAAAACCATGAGACATTCCATGTATAACTTGGTTTGACGAATTTGATAATTAGTTATAATACAACATATAGAATACAAAACATTAATTTTGTTTACCTTATATATTAAGTTTTTCGAAAAACATATAAAAAAACGGTTAGAACCGAATTTATATTTTATTAAACTTTCACACAAATTCTTTAATATATTCTTTGAATAATTTTCTAAATATTTTTTTTTCTGAATGATTTTAAATATCTCTTTTACATCAAGATTTTCCATCTTTTATAATATAATCCGCAATTAATTCTACATATAAAATTAAATGCAGATTTGGTGTTTACAACGTAACTAATTGTTGATTATTACAATAGTGATTATTATCTATTACAAAGTAATTAATTCTTTTGATCGTTATATAATTAAAATAATCGGTTTGACTTATTTTTGGTGCACCTTGGTCCGGCCAGTGGATTCGGATTTTGGGATTAAATCCGGTGCCTACAGCAACGTAAAACGTTATAAAATCATGTGTAAATTTTCATCTATAATTCAGAAATTTTATGATCATATTAAAATTTTAAAATATTGTAGTTTCAATATATTTTGCTTGAGTAAAAAAATAATTTTGGATCCACCTCTGGTGTAGATAATTGAAGACTAGTTAAATTTTGTAAACTGTGTGAAAATGTTGAATTAACTAATTAAAAGTCAAATGTATGTTTGAGAGAGACATTTATGTAAATTAAAATAAAAGGTGTTTCCTGAGTTCAAAACCCAAAGAAGGAATGTGCAAACTTTTGGTCTCTATGTTTCAGTTCAAAAGTGAATGAAGGTTCCTGGCACCGAGCATGTGTGTGAAATAACTGAGATATTTAATATAGAAATTTAATATAGAAATATTTTAAACCTTTTATAAATGAACGTTCGATAAAATAATAATTTTTTGGTTCCACGTTAGATGAATCTAAAAAAATCGATAATATAATAAAAAATAAATTAGAAACTTTTATGTAATTTTATGCTTCATAATATACTTAATTCAATTCACTAAAATATGACTATAATGTTATTTTTAAAATAAATATCTAATTCTTCTTATTACATTGTAAATTCATAATAAAAGAATAATTTTCTAAACGAACACGTTTTTAAGCTTTTGTTCCAAATTTAATATTATAAACTTAAAATTTTAAAATACCATACATTATTTTCTGAAAATATATATATATTTATCATAAATAATTACAAATATAACTAACATATTATATTTGGATTCTTTTCCAATATAGGATTTAATTTTTGGGCGATTTGCAAAAATGACGTTAAACATTTATCCAATTACAAGTTTAACCTTTTTAAATTTATTTTTGCAAAACTAATTTTTATCTCTTTTTTATTCTTCAACAATAATTCTATTTACAACTTTTGCCATTATCTTATAATTAATTTAAAACAAAATACAAAACACCATTATGAACAAACTTTTCAAAAATATTATGAAAATGTCATCTATTTTATTGCACACAAACACCATTATTGTAGTTGTTAAGAGCTCTTAATGTCATCCACACACCCACCATTTAGTTGTATTCTTTCATCAAATCTCAATCTTCTCAACCTCTTTCATTTTCTTTTACATTTTTTTCCAATTTGTCTCCTTACACTATCTTCAAAAGCTTTCAACTTTGCAAAAGATCATCATTATCCATTAAAACAAGCTTCTGGAAGTCTATATCGGTCATCCTTGAAGTCGCTCAACTTAAAAATCAAGATCCAAAATTAGTTTCATGTTTTGGCTATGATTTTCTTGTTCCATATCATAGACTTCTCGAGAAATGTGTTTTGTATTTCATTATCAAAGCAGATTTTTCGAAAAGTCTGTTTTGTCAATAAAAAAACTGTTTTGATGACAAAAAAGTTAGTTTTCTGCAATTGACCATGAATTTTTTTCAAAGCAGACTTCTCGAGAAGTCTACTTTAATCAGAATAAATCTCGTAGACTTCTCGAGAAGTTTGCTTTGGTGACAAAAATGTTAGTTTTCTGCGATTGACCATGAATTTTTTCAAAAGCAGGCTTCTCGAGAAGTGTACTTTGATCGGAATAAATCTCACATATTTCTCGAGAAATTTGCTTCAGTGACAAAAAAGGTTTATTCCGGCCAAATTAGACTTCTCGAGAATTCTGTTTTGGAAAAAAATTCATAGTCAATTACAGAAAACTAACATTTTTGTCATCAAAACACACTTCTCGAGAAATATGCGAGATTTATTCTGATCAAAGCAGACTTCTTGCTTGAGAAGTCTGTTTTGGAAAACAAATTCATGATCAATTATAGAAAATTAACCTTTTTGTCACCAAATCAGATTTCTCGAGAAGTGTACGATATTTATTCCGATCAAAGCAGACTTCTCAAGAAATATGTTTTGGTAAACATTCATGGTCAACTCTAGAAAACTAACCTTTTTGTGACCAAATCAGACTTCAGACTTCTCGAGAAGTCTGCGAGATTTATTCCGATTAAAGCAGACTCCAAAGAAGTGTGCTTTGGAAAATTAAAATTCGAGGTCAATTACAAAAAACTAACCTATTTTATCACCAAAGCAGACTTCTAGAGAAGTATGTGAGATTTATTCTGATCAAAGCAAACTTCTCGAGAAGTCTATTTCGTAAATAAAATACACATCAGACTTCTCAAGAAGTTTGCTTTGTAAATAAAATTCAAAGCAGATTTCTCGAGAAGTCTGCTTTGTAAATAAAATACAAAGCAAACTTCTTGATAAGTATGTTTTGTAAATAAAATTCAAAACAGACTTTTCGAAAAATATGTTTTGTTTCTGATTACCGAAGCAGACTTGTTGAGAAATCTGTTTTGATCCCAAAAACCACATAGGGACTGAAACGTAATTGAAATTTCTAAAATAGTTTTAGTCAAAAGGAGTGTTCTGTAATTTCTTTACCTTCATGGGTTCGTTTTGCAACAATTTTTTCATGGAGATTAAACTTGCATTTAGAGGCAAGTTTTAGATCATTTTTAATAATTTTCCCTTAATTTTTCCTTATTTAAAAAAGTTATAAAGAATTTTAATATTAAATTTTTGCTACTTTTAGAAATTTAAACTAATGATAATATATTTGGAACAAAAACTTAAAAAGTGCTATTTATGTAAATATTTTTCTCGATTACATACAATCTGTATAGATTTATAGATAAAAACTGTATATATTTTTATTAAGTGTAACTATTTTTAAAGACATTGTCTTTAAGTTTTTCATCAGTATTAGTATTCATGATATCTTTAAACTTTTTACTTTTTACATGTATTGTTTTACATGAATAATCTACTAGATTGTTGACATACTTTATATTGTGATATACGAATTACTAAAATTGACTTAAATTTTTTTTTCAAATGCAAAACTAATTTTTATGAAAATAATTTTGCAAAACTAACTAATAAATATAGAAAAATTACAAAACTCTTCTTTTGACATAAAAATAATATAAAAATATCAATTATGTTATATTTCTTGCGAAGTCTGTAACGTCCCGAGAAGTATGCGTTGTTTTTTTGGGATGAAAGCATATTTATCTAAAAGTATGATTTGTTAAACAGAAACAAAACAGACTTGTCGATAAGTCTGCTCTGTAATTTCACGGCACACTTCTCGAAAAATCTGCACAAACCATAGACTTTTTTGAAAGTCTGCACAAATCAAAATTTAACCAACCAGTCAAAGTACACTTTTCAGAAAGTGTGTTTTGTATATAAAATACAAAACAGACTTCACCGAAAGTCTACTGTGTAAACAAAATATAAAGTAAACTGCATGAGAAGTCTGCACAAACTAAAATTTCACCAAACCGAAATTTTAGTTTAACCGAACCGGAATTACAAAGCAGACTTTTCGGAAAGTCTGCTTTGAAACAAAATATAAAGCATACTTCTCAAGAAGTCTCATTTGTAACGAAAATACAAAGTATACTTCCCAAAAAGTCTCATTTATAACAAAAAATACAAAGCACCTTTGGAATTTCGGTTTGGTTAAATTAAAATTTCATCAAACTAAAATTTTAATTTAACATAACCAAAATTACAAAGCAGGATTCATGGGAAGTCTACACAAACCAGAAATTTGAACATATCGTAACTTAGATTTAAATCTTATTTTTTATAAAATTTTTGAATATTTAGTAAAGATTATTATTTAGGATTTCACAAACTTTTCAAAAAATCTGCCGTAAATTTAATAAAGCATAATTCTTCTACAAATCTGCACAAACCATAAATTTATTCAACTAAACCGGTTTCATTCAATTTATAGTTTAAGATTGTGCATACTTCTCGAGAAATCTGCACAAACCAAAATTTAACCTACCGGTCAAAGCAAACTTTTCAAAAAGTGTGCTTTGTAGATAAATTACAAAGCATACTTCACCAGAAATCTACTGTGTGAAGAAAATACAAAGAAAACTGCATGAAAAGTTTGCACAAACTAAAATTTCACCAAACCGAAATTTTAGTTTAACCGAACGGGAATTACAAAGTAGACTTTTCGGAAAGTTTACATTAAAAACAAAATACGAAGCAGACTTCCCAATAACAAAAATACAAAACAAATTTCTCGAAAAAATCTGCTTTGTAACGAAAATACAAAGCAGACTTCTATGCATGTGTGCTTTGGAATTGTGGTTTGGTGAAATTAAAATTTCATTAAACTAAAATTTTATTTTAACATAACCGAAATTACAAAGCAAAATTTATGGGAATTCAACTTTATATTTTGGATACAAAGCAGATTTCTCTATAAGTCTACACAAACCGGAAATTTAAAAAAATCGTAACTTAAGTTTAACATAACCAAATTTACAGTTTTTAATCTAATCAAATTTTACTCCCAGTATATAAAGAAGGTAACCCTAAAATTTTACCATAATTTCATCTAAAAAAATTGGGAACCTCCATCCTCAAAAAAATGATTACAAGGTAAATCTTTTCTTCTTCTCTCTTTTCTCTTCTTCTTTTCTTCTATGTTCTTTCTCATGTTCTTATTTTGTAGATCTGAAAAAAAAGTCATGAGATATGAAAAAATAAGTTTTTTGTTTAGATGATTTTTTTGTGGTTTTGAATATCTCTATTGTTTAGATGTTTTGTTATTTTTAAAATATTTTTTAATTGACGTCAAGAGATCTAAAAATGTAATTTATTGTTTTTATTAGTTTTTAAGTTTTTCGTAGTTTTGGAGATTTTTGTTGTTTTCCTAATCTTTTTTCCATATTCTTATCTTATTATTGTAGATATGGAAATTTAGTTAAAAGATTTACAAAAAATAAGTTTGTTGTTTTAGTGGCTTTTTGAAATTTTAATGGTTTTTAAAATTTTAAATGGTTTTTTGAGATTTATGGTGGTTTTACATTTTTTGTTATTTTTTTAATCTTTTCGCAGGTTTTAAGTTTTACATTAAGTTTTGAATCGATGGTTTTTTGAGTTACATATTTTATTACAAGTTAGAGAGTTTAGTTGTAAATCTCATTACAAATTGTAGACTTCAACTGTAAATTTTATTATAAGTTGTAGACTTCTTCATTTCTTTTTTTTTGTAGATTTGGAAAACTAAGTCAAGAGATTGAAAAAATTGTTGTTTTCAATGGTTTTAAAGACTTTTGTTGTTTAAATATTTTGTTATTTTTTAAATATTTTTTTTCTTTCTTATCTTCTCATTTTTATCATCTTCATTTGTTGTTTATTTGAAAAAGAAAGTTAAAAGATCTAAAAAGAGTATTTTTGTTGTTTTAGTGATTTATTAAATTTTTTGATGGTTTTTAAAGTTTTAAATTTTAATGGTTGTTTTAAAATTGTTAATTGTTGTTTTGAGATTTATGGTAGTTTTGTGAACTTTTTATTTGTTTTTTTTTTGAATTTTTGGCAGTTTTATATTGATTTTTGAATTGATAGTTTTGCAAGCTCTAATGGACACACTTCATTACAAGTTGCAGAATTGAGCTGCAAACTTCATTACAACTTACACATTTCACTTGCAGACTTCATTACTAATTGTAGATTACGTTTGCATTTTGTCATATTTACATTAGTTTTTGTAGACTTTGTTGTAGCTATCATTACCTCTCATTATTTCATCCTATCAATCAATTTTCAATCAATTTTTGCACTTACAATCAACATTTAGTTGTATGGCAATCACCTTTCAATCATTCTAGTCAAATCATGTGGAGTTTCAATCAATTACTATACAATCCAATCACCTTTATGCAGACTTTAATCAACTTTTAGTAGATTTCAATCAGCATTATGCAGATGTCAATAAATTGCTTTGTATTTTTAGAACTCAAAACAATACAAATACTATTGTATTTTCTGTATTTTATTATCTATTTTAGTGTTTTTCTAATCAGTATTTCGTATACTTTATAAAATCTATTAAAAACATAGATATTAGTATAATAGTTCATAATTACCTTTATATACACTTAAGATAAAAATTTAGTACGTATTTCTTAATGAATATAATATTCATATGACACAAATAAAATTAGATTTATCCCATTCAATGAATTGATTATGCCATAATTGGAAGTGCTCATAAATTAGACTTACACCATTTTTCTAGAAGTTTGTTTTGTTAATTCACATTTATTCAATTGCAAAACAAACCTTTTGTGACCAAAGTAAACTTTTCAATAAATATGCGGGATTTTTTTTCAACAAAAAATCTTTTTGAGAAATCTGCTTTATTAATTAAAATTTTGTCAATTGCAAATCTAATATTTTTGTGTCTGAAGTAGACTTCTCGATAAATCTGTAGGATTTTGTATCGACAAATCAGACTTTGTTAATTCACCTTTGGTCAATTGCAAAACTAACTTTTTTGTGACCATATTTTTTTATCGACAAAACAAAATTTTTGAGAAATTTGCGTTGTAAATGAACCTTTGGTCAATTGTAAAACTAACTTTTTTTTTACCAAAGCGAGATTTTTTATCGACAAAACAGACTTTTTGAGAAGTATGTTTTGTAAATGAAATACAAAGCAGATTTTTTGAAACAAATTTTTTGAGATATTTCGATGTGCAATGAAGAAATCATAGCCAAAACACAAAAAAAAACTTTAGATTTTTATCTTTTTTAATATGAACGATTTCAAGATGATCGATATAGATTTCTAAAAGTTTGTTTTCGCAGATAGTGATGATGTTTTTCAAAGCTAAGCATTTCTAACAACCAACGATAATGGTGATTGTGTAATGAGAAAATGATAATTTCGTAATTATTTGAAAAAATATGTATGTAATTGACTTTTTATATTTTTTAAATAAAAAACATATGGTAATGATTTGTAAATATAATTATTTTTGAGAAATAAAAAAAGACAAATGTTTAGTTTTGTGAAAAAAGAGTTTAACAGAATTAGTTTTACATTTGAATCCAAATTTTTAGTTAATTTTGCAACTTACCCAATAATTAATCATAAAGTTTCTATATGTCATTTTAAAAAATTAATTCATATAAACTTTTTGATATAATATTATTCCAAGATTTCAAATATAGTGAACTAAAAATATCTCTCTAAATTAATAACTAATAATTTATCGATTAATTAAATTCTCTATAAAATCATAGATTTTTCAAAGTTCCAACGTTATTAATTATTGAGTTTTCAGTATAGTATCGTTTGAGGGATTTTAGGTATGACACGTAAACTTTGCTTAAAATATTGAGAAATTGCCACGTATAACAACTTTATCATAATTTGAGAGGCGCTATTTAATACTGTTTGACTTTTTAAAACTCGATTTTAACAATCAGACGCTGCGTCCTGCGTCGTAATTTTTTCGACCGTTGATTAAAACAGCGATGCGACTAAAAATCTGCGATCAACCACAACCACAACCACCGACGGCAGACAAACGAACAACATCTGCTGCAGCCGCAACCGCAGAATTGACCGCAGCCGCAGCCGCAGCTGCCTGCGACGACCAAACGAACAACACCCTTATCTCAGAGCTCGTAACGAAGTGTTCGATTTTGTGTCAGATATTGAATGCGATGAATAAGGTCTAACTAGTATATCTAACTAGTATATAATATTTTTAGTAAATGAAATTATATATTTATATAATTTTTATTTTTATTTAAAATTATTTATAATATTAATTTATATTTATATATATATAAATTTAGAAAATAAAAATAATTTTTTTTTTACGAATTTAATAATATTTTTAGTTATTTTAATAAAATATATTAATTTATTAATTAGATGATATATATTATAATTATTTTAAAATTTTAAATTTATTTATATATTTATTTAAAATTTAATATATTTTTAGAATAATGCTAATTTCTTGAGTAAATATTTATAGATTTTAAAATTTTTAATTTTTGGAAAAAGCAATGATAATTGATTACGAAACGGTTTCTTCTAGTAGAGACGCAGCTGTTTACGAAGAAACCTAGTTGTTTCCACGTCTCTTTATCTCAATATCACAATTGACCGACACTCAACAAAGTTCTACATACTTCCAAAAAATCCACGTTCAAATAGTAATTTTGGTGTCCCTTTTATGTTCAATTCTTGTTGTAACAACATTTCTTGTATAGATCTGGTTATAAGTATATCTTTAATGGTTTATTAGATTTTGACGTACGCTTTGCCTGGAAAAATATTCACATATAATAATTAATTATTTATTTTATTAATTTAAATTATATATATATATATATTTGTTTGTCTACCGCTAACAATTGCAGTTGTGGTTGATCGTAGATTTTTAGTCGTACCGTTGTTTTAATCAGCGGTCAAAAAAATTATAATGCAACACGCAGAGTCTGATCGCTTCGTGTAACTATAGATAATTACGACAGATAAACGAATAATAATCTCTCACAGCCACAGCTGCAACTTCCTATAACTGACAAACAAACATGATCTATGTTAAGTAGATATACGTTTTATCCATAGTTGCAACGTAATCTTATTGTAGATTTACCCTATGATGAATAGTACCCACGCTAGTGTACTCTATAATCTCTCCAAAAAAATTTTGTATTGAATGTACATGACGAAGATTTTATGGTAATTTTCACGTATAAAATTACATTCATTCGAGTTTTTTAAATCTAATAACTAAATCACCGATTTCTAAGTTATTTTTAATTATTGAGTTAATTGATTCTAAAATATTAAATTTATAGGTGGAAAAATAAATATATGGATCACTAGTTATTTTATATCTATGAATATTTTAGAGATGTTAAATTTGATTCTATTTTCTATATAAAAATATTATAACAAAATTCAACTAGTTTTATTAAAAATCTCTAATTCTTACAATGTGTTTAATCAAAATCACATGCTTTTACCTAATAATCCTTCATTAACCGATTTATAATATATCCAATTTCATTCACAATAAAAGTTGTGTAGTTTTTTGTTCACTCACCAATATGCAAAAATATTTGCTTTTGTGCAACTAATCGATACCCTAGATTACCAAATACCTTTTTTTATGTATTATCTCTGATTCTTTTTGCAGTATTGCAGAACATTCACTGGTTACAATCTTCTTTCCATAAAGATTCTTTTTTCTGTATAAGACTTATTAGCTTATCTCCATTGGGATTATACCACGTCATTTAATTGACATTCGTACTTAAGACTGATTTATCTTCGCATAAACTTCACATGTTTTATCGCTGGAATCTGGTGCTAACAATCTCTTTTTTTTTTATCTAAGTGAGACATATCAAGATACTTGTAACTACTGAAAACACCAACACACAGAAATAGAACATCATACAAAAAAGACATACATAATTCCACAAGATCCGTACAAGCTTAAAGTAGGAATCTTTGAAATAGAGATTAAGTGCTAAAAACCATAGTTCCACACAAAACACAAATTAGCTGAGACATTTCCCTTTATCCATTGGATACTAGAGTATTAATGATTGTTACCCTTATCTACTCGAAACCTCAGCCACTTTCATCACCAGAATCTTCAGTTACTCTCTATGTGTCACTCCTATCTTGTCTCCCACGATTCATATAATCTTTCCCTACTTAAAGGCACACTTATATAAAATATTAGGGATAAAAAGTGAGAAAAATAGAAAAGTAGCATAGGATCACATACTTTGAATTTGAAGTTGCATAGCTTTGACCAACCGATGAAGCTCTTTAGGATCATCCATGAGATTAGGACCCATAGAAGCGCCAGCATCCTTCTTCAAGCTATGTTCTTGTTTTAGATCAAGGACCATCTCAAGCGGTTCCCTAGAAATAGTGTATCCGCGATGTCCAAAAAATGACATTAAAACATGAGAAGACTATAGATGAGATCTGAAAAGATGAGTTTAGTGTTCTTCTGAGGCGTTTCACCGATTTTGAAAATCTGATCATACACAACCTTCGCAAAGTCATACGGTTTGCGTTGAAAAAACTTGAAAAGAATTGAGGTCTCCCTTTGATCATCGACGTCTTGTTGAAAATTGGTATCCAACTTCTACAACAAAAATTGCACAAGATTTTCATAGCAGAGCTCATGTGTTTAGAAGCAATGTCTTTCCAACAATTTTTTTACCTCCAGTAAGTGTTGAAACAACAACATCAAGATTTTCATACATCCAAGTGTTGGACAAAGCACAAGCATCCAAATTAAGAAGTAAGAATAGATGATTGATGATATCATAAATGAAATCATACATCTGACCATGCAAATACACTTTATTTTTACCAAACCAATACTCCAAATCACCCAGATTTGCATAGAATTCACGCATAATTTCAGAGACATAAATCTTAGTATCAAAAACTGTATAAATCAAACCTGTCTTTTCAAGATGTTCTTTGGCTTCATAAAGATTCGGGTCATTGACAGGAAAAAATTTCATGTCAAGGAACTTCTGAGTAAAGCAATGCTTCTTCCGAGCACTTGTTGCAACTAACGTAAACCGCTGATTAAAAGCCTTAGTCATCGGCCTAGAGAGTTTGAGGTTTAAGCGAAAGTCTTCGCCTACCTTGGCTCGATATGCTTCAAATCATAACTCTGGAATTTCATAGGGGTAGTTTTTACCTGTCCGGGGGTCATCGCAGTAAGCCATCTCTTCTTTTGAAGAAGGATCCGAAGAGACGTCATCAACAAGAGTTTTACCAGGGCGGCGAGAGATGCGAGGAGGGTCCGAGAGATTCTCGGGTACTGGTGACGACGAGGTGGCATAGATTTTGGGTTGAACTTGAGAGATGGCAAGAGCCAAGGCTTGAGATACAGCACAAAATGCGAAAGGTTTTTGAGAGGATGCCATGGAAGTAGGGTTTCGCCTGTTTTTTTAAATGTGTGTGCGTTTTTTAGCCAAGATATGTGACAACCACACCTTATGTAGAGTGATTAGTGCCATACTAAGTTCTTCTCTAGATGCGACTCACACAAAAATCAACCAAAATAGCAAAAATTCTAGTTACACACACGTTTTCATGTAGAAGAGATCATTATAAGAAAACATAGATAGCATATGTGTAAACAAGACAGAACAAGCATTCGTAAACACAGACAGTTTGAATCAAAGAACTCGATGAAGTATTGAAGTGAGACAACAATCATACAATAATATAAAGGAAAACGTGCTTTTTTAATATAAAAATTTGGACACTCTGAAAAACTAACTTTATCGTATTCACCGAGAGAGGCAAAAAATATTATAATTCAGTCAAAAAATATTATAATTCAGTCAAAAAAATATTATAATTCAGTCAAAAAAAATTATAATTCAGTCAAAAAAATATTATAATTCAGTTACAGTGATACAAGAGCAAACAATGATAGTCAACATGTTAGTACATCTCAGAAATTATAGTTACTGTAAAGTGCTTACTCAAGAGAAACACATACTGAGTTATTCAATGGGATCATACTTAGAAATATAAAACACACTTTATTGTGTCCATATTAGGGAAAAGGGCCAAATTCTCGTCGTGCTCATTTCAACCTGAATTTAATATCAGTGCGTTAAACCACATGAACAATGATATAATTTGAACTTTCTACACGAACTATATCGAGAGTGCTTTTTTCAACGAAATTTTTAACGTCGTCAATGAAACGTGAAAAACTGCTGACTCATATGACACATGGCAGCTGACTCAGCATATCAATTGATGGACGAAAATGCAGTTTAAAACTACGTCGTTTTGCATTTTAATCAAAACGACATCGTTTTAACTTATGATAAAAAAAATTATACATATTAAAAAATCAATTTGTAAGATTTAACTACACAAAAACATTTCATCTAAAATATATATATATTTTAAATCATGGCTTTGTTTTTTTGTAAGTTTTACATTCTTCAAATCATATATGTATATATATACATAAAAACATTTCATCTAAATATATATATATATACATATGATTTGAAGAATGTAAAATTTACAAAAAAAACAAAGCCATGATTTAAAAAATATATATATGTATATTAGATGAAATGTTTTTGTGTATATATATATACATATATGATTTGAAGAATGTAAAACTTACAAAAAAACAAAGCCATGATTTAAAATATATATATATATATATTTTAGATGAAATTTTTTGTGTATATATATACATATATGATTTGAAGAATGTAAAATTTACAAAAAAATAAAGCCATGATTTAATATATATATATATATATATATATATATTTTAGATGAAATTTTTTGTGTATATATATACATATATGATTTGAAGAATGTAAAATTTACAAAAAAACAAAGCCATGATTTAAAATATATATATTATATTATATATATTATATACTATATATATATATTATTAGATGAAATGTTTTTGTGTATATATATACATATATGATTTGAAGAATGTAAAATTTACAAAAAAAACAAAGCCATGATTTAAAATATATATATATATATATATATATATATTAGATGAAATGTTTTTGTGTAGTTAAATCTTACAAATTGATTTTTTAATCTGTACAATTTTTTTATCATAAGTCAAAACGACGTCGTTTTGGTTAAAGTGCAAAACAACGTAGTTTTAAACTGCATTTTCGTCCATCAATTGATATGCTGAGTCAGCTGCCATGTATCACATGAATCAACAGTTTTTTACGTTTCATTGACGACGTTAAAAATTGCGTTGAAAAAGACACTCTCGATATAGTTCGTGTAGAAAGTTCAAATTATATCATTGTTCATGTGGTTTAACGCACTTGTACTAAATTAAGATTGAAATGAGCACGATGAGAATTGTTCACGTTGATTTTGGCCATTTTTCCGTCCATATTATGGTTGCAACCTAACCCAAAAACATTCTCTTAATTTCCAGAAGCTTCCTCTACCCAACTAGACAATGATGAGGCTCAGAACAAAATGTAGTAGCATTTTGTGTCAAACTTAGCATCCATCATTTTATGTCTTACAAACATATATCACAGCTCCACCAATTCAATTCAATTGTCACCCTTTTTCCTTTTTATAAATATAAAAATTCATCTTCCCTGCTTTTAAATTAACTCCAACTCTTGAGTATATAGCTATAAATTCTTACTTTCATCCATGATAACTAACATGAGATTTTAAGGAGGTGATCTATATAAAAAGATTAAGAAAAAAAAGAGCATCATTGTAACCCACAATCATAACATCTAACACAACCTTTTCACCGAAACACAGTTAGTCAGAGCTCACATATGCCAAGAGTTTTTTATAAAAAAAACAAACGTGTTGATTTTTAATGTTTTAGTGAAAATATCAGCAAGTTGTTTTTTGATATAACATGCATGATTTCTACAACTTTATTCTATATCAATTCCCGAACAAAGTGATGTCTAATATTAATGTGTTTGGTAAGTAAATGTTGAACTGGAGTTATGATGGCGCTCATGTTATCACACTGTACTAGGAGAGGTTTAGAGGACATACCATAATCTAACAACATGTTTTTCATCTACAAGAGTTATGTGCAACAGTTTTCTAGGGTCATATACTCTGCTTCAGTAAGTGGAAAATGGCATGCATCTGTTTCTTACTGTGGCAAGAAGTCATGTTGAAAAACACCCGCCAGAGGTTCAGATACGGATATAAACATTCCTTGCCCATTCTGCATCACAAAAACCAACTAAATTAGTGTTTGTATCTTTTGTGTAATACATACCAAGACCCGTTGTTCTTTTCACATATTTCAGAATTTTTTACGAGGTTCGATGATCGGGGGCTCGCTTGATATCTTACACACTTCCACGGTGTAGCAGAGAACTCGTTGACTCGTTGTTAAGTACATTAAGCTTCCTATCATGGCACAATACATTTTCTCATCAACTTTAGTTCCTTCTTCATCTCTAGAAAACTTAGTGGTTGTACCCATGGATGTGGCAACTTCTTTACTAGTTTGCATATCGAACCAAGACACAAAGTTTCCTGCATTTGTGCTTTGGTACACGATTATTCTATCTCTGGTTTGTTTAACTCGCAAGCCCAATATATAGTTCAGCTCTCCCACCATACTCATCTTAAATTCATGAGTTATAGTCATTACGAACCGATCAACATCTTTTCGTATTTCACGATAAATTATATTATCAACGTAAATTTGCAAAACTATAATGTGTGTCTCTTCCTCTTATATCAATATCGTCTTGTCAAAACTTGTTCTCCTGAATTATGACTTCAACAAAAACTGATTTAAATGTTCATATGATGTCCTTGATGTCAGCTTGAGTCCATACGGAGCTCTCTTGAGTTTGTACACATGGTTTGGGAACTTGAGATCCTCGAAACCTTTAAGTTGTGCCACATATACTTCTTCCTAAATAATTCATTCAGAAATGCACTTTTTACATCTATTTGAAAAAGTTTGATGTTCAACTTGCATGCGATTCCAAAAGTAGCCTAATCCTAGTCTTTCCACTGGTGCAAAAGGTTTCATCGAAGTCAACACCTTCAATTTGACTATATCCTTGAGCAACCAATCTTGTCTTGTTTCGAAAAACATTACCATCCTCATAAATTTTATTTTTGAACACCTATTTTGTTTCCACTACGTTCACACCCTCTTGTTTGTGTAACTAAATCCTATACATCATGTCGCACAAACTGGCGTAATTCTTCGTGCATGGAAGCAATCCAAAAATCATCGTTTAGTTCTGTTGTGACATCCTTAGATTCAAGTAGTGACACAAATAAAGCAAGTTTTACCATGTTCTTAAAATTGATCTAGATTTTTCTAGTTCTCCTTCCATCATGTACCTCACTGATTATGTCATTGGCCGAATGATTGCGATGAATATTTAGCTGTTTTGGTTCAAGCACTAAACCATCAATTTGTTCATATTTTACTGCTTCCTTTTATAACCCTTCTGCATCTTCTTTGTTTTGTCAGTGTAACACATTAACATCTTGTGCAACTTCCTCAAGAATAGGTCCATTTTTGTTACCGAACACCACATACATTGATTCCACAATAGCTCTGAAGTTCTTTTTATATCTGATAGGTCATGCCATGTATTGAGTATCCCATAAATATTCTTTGTTCCTTCTTGACCCTGAGAATCAAATTTTCTCAACTAATTTCTTTCAACCAATATATCGCATGTACACCTGAAAATATGGAAATAGCAAATTTGGTGTTTTTCCTTTCCAAATTTAATATAGTGTTGTCTTCGTGCCTGGTTTGACATACACGTTGTCAATAATATAGCAGGTCGTACTTATCGCTTTTGCCCAAAATCAGGTTGGCACATCATTGGTATGTATCATTGTCTGTGCCATCCCGTGTGGAGTCCTAATTTTTTCTTTCCACTATCCCATTTTCTTGTGGAATTCTAGGTGCAACGAATTGGTGTATGATTCCTTGTTTTTGGCAGAAATTTTTGAACACTTCATTTTGGAACTCTCCTCCATGGTCACTTCTCATATGAACAATGTTTCTTTTTCATTTTGCATTTGTAGGGCAAAAATCTTGAGGTTTTCGAATGCATTAGATTTATCTCTCAGAAACTTTACCGACGTATATCGAGAGAAGTCATCCACCATTACAAGTATGTACCTTTTTTGTCCTACACTCTCTATTTGGATTGGTCCCATTAGACCCATGTGCACTAGCTCGAGAACCCTTTTAGAGCCAATTTCAATCACTTGTTTATGGTGCACCTTTACTTGTTTCCCTTTACAGCAAGCCTTATATGTAGTGTTCGTTTCTTTTTCCAGTTTAGGAATTCCACATTCAACCTCGGCTTGCACAATTCTTTGAATCCATGTATGTTCCTATGACCGAGTTTTCTGTGCCACAAATCTAACTAAGACTCAATGGCTGTCAGACAACTCTAAGATGAGTTCTACATATAGTAATTATTGTTGGATCTTGCACTGCACATCACCAAATTTCCTTGATCATCCATAGTCTGACATTTGTCTTTAGTAAAACTCGTTTTTAATCTCTATTCCAATAGCTAATTTATGCTAACCAAATTTTTCTTCAGTATATCAACATAGTAGATGTCCGCTTACGATGGTTGTGAGTCATCCTCGACTCCTCCAATCCCTAAAATTCGACAACCTTAACTTCGTTGTAGGACTTTAAAATCTTTTAATTTTCTATTATATGTTGAGAAAAATCATTATCGAAATAGTTCCTTTCCATAGATGTAAGTTACCATTCAGTAACGCGTATTACGTTTTCTGGTTTGACCCTAATTTGACTTACTTCTACCACTATTTGATGGTTTATATCAGACACCTCTTTATTTTGATCTGAAGCTATGACGTTGCATTCTCTGTTTTTGTTTAAACTTGAATACATCACATTTCTTCACCCACACCATCATATATATATATATATATATATAGGGTTCATGGAAGCATGATTTTTGTTCAAACCATATAACAATTACACCTAAAGTGCCCATTCCTACCATAAAAGTAACAACATTTGAACACCTTTCTTGTGTTAACCTCATACCATAAATGATGATGTTCTTGAATTCTTGTATATATAGGATTTTTTCTTCACCAACAGATGTTTGATCAAGTCTATTCTAAAAAACATTCTTAAGACTCGTACTACATCTACTGTGTCAATGCTAAGTTCTCTGTAACCCTTGTAACCCACACCCCATGTCTACCTTGCACACCTTCCCATTTCCAAGATTTGGTCTAGATTTTTTGATCCTATGTTCAGCATCGTGATTTTTCTTGTGATTCTCTGTCAAATTATGTTTTAATGCTTGGTTTCGCTATTTCTCTTGTAATAATAGATCATTCATCCTATTCACATTAGTTTCGAGTGTTTGGGTCCTTTCAACTTCATAGAGCTTTACTCTGCTATCTTGCTCCTTGGATTTTTTGTTGCACACATCCTTGACAGTAGCTTGATCTTCTGCATTTTTCTCGTGATTGGACTTCATTTCCAAATTGTTTATTTTGGCTTCTAAGATTGTCTTATCTTTGAGCAATTGCAGACTTGTGTTGTTCAGTCAATGTTACTCAATTATCATAGATTTGTCTATATTCAACTTTTACATCGACCTCACCATCATCGTCCAAATCAATGTCTTGATCAGTCAGTATGCTTTCTTCACCAATGTATGGCATAAATTTTAAGACTCATTGTCTTCATTACTGTTATCTGACTTAGTGTCATTGAAACTAAGAAGTGACTTATTAGTAGTCACTTTCTAAAAATTTGGGCAATCATGGCACTGAAATCTTTAGGCTTAGTGTTAGACTTAAAAAATTCATATCTCTCACATTCATGGCATTGTACATCACGCCATCTACCTCCTATTCCACCTTCCATTCTCGACCATACAGTTTTACTTCTACTTTTTCAATCCTTTTTAATGCTTTCTTGAAATTTCTAGCAACCAGTACCATGCTTTTGTCATGTTTTTTTTATTTATATTGTCTTTAAACCTTTTCATTCTATTAGTTTCCTACTCAACGGTGAGAAAAATTCCTTTTCCTACTGTTAAGTTGTTCCACAACCGCATCCATCTCTTCAGTTTTTAACATTTCTAACAATTGCGAAAACTTCATGTCATCTGTGTTCATGACCATTTTTAACATAGCTTTGTGTGGTCCAAACTTTAATGGCACACATCTCAAGAATTTTTGTACCAGTTTTTTTGTCTTTATATACTTTGCCCAGAAAAGCAGCCTCATTAGCGACTGAACTCAATCTGGATCCGAAGCTTGCTATAGATTCATCACTTGCCATACAAAATTTTTTGAACTGAGATGCTAAATGATCCAATCGTGTTCTCTTCACGCATGAAGTTCCTTCAAATGAGTTTATTAGGATATTCCAAACATTTTTAGCAGTACCATATCCTTGCACAAACTTGGATTGTTAAAAGATTGATTGCACAAAATATCTCTGTTACCGCCTTAGAATTGAATTTGGATGTGCTTTTATTTGCTTCTATCCACTTCTCCTTAGGCTTTGGAATCTTTTCTCTTTCTTGAGTGAGTATTGTAGATTTTTCCCAACCCATCTCCACTATTGTCGAGGCGACTTTATCTATTCCCCGGATTCGCTGTCGTATACACACTTTCTAGTTACCAAAGTTATTCTCGTCGAGTATGAGCGGTTTCTGCACAACAAGTGTTTTGGGTGTCTCCATATTCTTCCAGAGGATCTCAACCTATTGATAAATCTTAGATCAATCGTTAGTGACCTGGTCTGATACCATTGAAAGAACCAGAATACATAATACTCAATGAACTTGACAAATATTATAACAAAACTCAAACAACTTTATTAGAAATTTCTTTAACATAATTCTTACAATTTGTTTAATCAGAATCACACGGCGTTACCTAGTCACCCGTTATTGACCAATTTCTAATCTACGTAATCTCACTCACGACAACAGTTGTGTACTTTTTTTGTTCACTCACCAACTCTGTGTGCAAAGATCTATCTTCTTGTGAAACTAATTGATACCCTCTACTACAAATTACCTTTTTTATATATGTATTAGTATCTAGGTATCTCTACCTCTTTTGCAATATTATGTAATATTCACGAGATACAATCTTCCTTTCGTGAAGATTCAGGTTTGCACAAGACTTGTTAACTCATCTCTAGTGAGACTATGCTATGTCACTTAATCGACATTTCTATTTAAGATTGATTTATCTTCGCACAGAATTCACATGTTTAATCGCTGGAATTTGGTGCTAACAATACTTACACAATTAAGGAACAAAAATACATAAACTAATATTACATACAATAATACAAGGCTTTGTTTAAGAATGGGTAAAATACTTACAACCGACCTGAAAAAAAGAGATATCAACCAAATCATAATCGATTAAATATCCAAACGAATTTTAAACTTATGTATTCGAAGAATTGGAACCGCACTTGAACCAACAACTGTATAGATACCCAAAAATATTCAAAACACAATTATATATCCAGAAATATTAACTATATTTAGACTTTATATAACATAAATTACAATTATAAACCCATAGAGATTTGTTATTTTTACACTGAAATACCAAATTACACAAAATAACAAAAATAACCGAGATATCTCATAGCTCTTAGTTATATTTGTCAAAATTTAAGCAAATCTATTCAATTTAACCATTTTTTATTTTTTCGATAGTTTGAATATCCAAACTCGATCTAAATCTAGATGGAATAGAATCAAATCCGAGCTTAAATTTTAAAATATCCGAATGAATGCTAGATCTCAACTACCGAAGTATTTGAAATCAACAAAAAAACTGATCCAAACTCGAACGGATATTCAAATACCCCTAGACCTACTATGTCTAGTTCAGACGCAAACCATGACCTCTAGCCGAGAACTCCTCAGAGTGAGCTAAAATCAGCTTGAACAAACATCACCGTATCACTTACCGGAAAACTAAAAAGTCACTTTCTCTCACCTAAAACTCTTTGTTCTTTCTCTCTCTCGATACAAAAAACAATCTCTCATTCAAAAACTAAAACTTACAATTGAATAAATATCTAGGAAGAAAATACAACCCTATATGTAGCACTCACCAATTTATAACAACCACCTAACTAACGACTTCGAAGCTTTCTGATTTGAATATTTGGTGTAGGCCTATGAAAATAGTATGAACTAAACAAACCAAATCAAAACCGGATCGGAAAAGAGATTTTGATTGGTATTCGTTTATAAAAAATATCTGATCGGATATTATTTTAGAAAATTATGGTTATCGGTTACTAACTGAAATATACTGAAAACCATAATAAGATCCAAAGAAAATTAAAAATTTTGAAGAGCATATCATTTGCTTTCCTTTATACAAGATTTTTTATTTTAAATTTCTTTCTATGTTTCGATGTACAACAATAAGAAATTAATTATCATATTATATTATTTTTGGTACTACTAATTATATATAGATATGTTATTGATAATAATAAATAATATATCTTTTACGTATGCTTGTAAAATATTACTAATGGAATTATATCTTATTACTCCTAAAATTAAAACTAAAAAACAAACAATTATGAATTTAAGAATAATAGAGTTATTATGTTGCCTAAAACTCATATATTGTAAATTTTTTGGATATTTTGATTTATTTGGATATATTTGGTTCGGATGAATTTGAATTAATATAACTAAACTGAATATAACCAAAAATAAATTGATTATTTTTTATTTTTAAATTTAATTGAATATATTTTGCCAACGTGAATAGATGTAAACTTCTCCAAAATGGGAAGGTCTTGGAAATTAGATGATTTGCCCTCCAAGAGTACTTCTTCAAGCAAAGGTGATGTTAAAGCTCCAAAAATCATCTAGAGGTTCAAGTTTACTTAAGTATATGGATCCAAGTTGGTTGGATAGGTAGGTTTGGGTCGATCCAAAGTGATGTCAAAGTGTCAAGAAAATTTAGAAATAGTAAAGAGTTTTCTCGTTTTTATTAAGGTTGTAAGGCTGCTACTTTATGTACATACGATAACAGTGTAGTTAACCTAACAACATTATAAAATACATATTGGCTTTATGGCCCAACACCCCTCTCAAGATGGAGTGTGGAGATTACACACATCCAGGTTGCTAAGAACTGTTCGAAATCACGACGATCAAGAGCTTTATTCATGATGTCGGCCAACTGTGTGGTGGTACCACGAATGATTTCGACACTGATAAAATGGTAATGATTTTTGATATGTTTCATGCGAGCATGATAAATGGGACTTGCTGCGAGATTGATGGCTGATAGACTGCTATAGTGTAAGATAATGGCAGGAGAGTAGTCAATACCTAGGAGAGGAAGCAGCCTCTACAACCAAAAAAATTCGTTAACAATGTTTACCATTGCACGATATTCAGATTCAGCTGAGGAACGAGAAAAAAATCATGTTTTCCTGTTTTCCAAGAGAGAAGAGAATCACTAAATTGAATAAACCAACTAGTGACAGGGCACTTTGTTATCGGGCAAAAAGCCCAGTGATGGGGACATCAGATCGTATGGCCGGCCAGGATACCAAACTGGCCGACCAGGAAGCTTGCCCGAGACAGCCGGGCCATTTGGCACGTCTGCCGGTCCAAGCGGTACCGTCGGGCCTTAGACCAGCCGGGACGGACCGACCAACATTTCCGGTGGAGAGACCCAAACCTCCAGCCCAACTGGCGGCGACGTAGATGACACCGCCAGCTCAATTGGTGATGCCACCGGCTCCGGGATCAACTTGGCCGGCTCCAATGACAACTCGGCCAGCACCTCGCACAGTCCAGCCGGTACAGCCGATCCAGCCGATTGCACCACCATTTCATCATCTACACAAAGAGACTAGGACCAGATAAGCTACCAGCTTCAAGACATGCATCTAGATGAAGTTTCTACACCAGTGGTGCCACCACGAGCAATGACAAGGAGCAAATCAAGGGCGCTCTTTCACAAGTTCAGTTTGTGGGTCGACAAGCTCCTAGAGGATGATCGACAAAGAGCATTGTGCAAAGAGTACAAAGAAGAGTCCAAAGGCTTCTCAACAATGCAAGAGACTTCAGAGACTTGGGCTTTAGTGGCCAGAGAGGTCAGGACCCAAAGATTCCTAACCCTACTCCAAGTCGAAGACTGGGAAGCAAGGCGCGTGCATGCCACAAGGTCGGCCACCTTCCATTTCTTGGCCGATAGGTAAGAAAGATAAGTTTTCAAATTATATACTTGCCTCTTTCTGTTTTGCAGGGTAGGATTTAGAATGTTTACATTTTGAGTCAGACAATTTAGGTAGAACTCCTTTTTTGATTATTCACTTTTATAATTTTTCCATTTGTGCACTTTTGTAAGTTTTCCATTTTTCTTTGAGTCGACCCTAGAAGGTCAAGCTGTCGAGCATATTAATAAGGCTCCTTCCAGCATTGTAGTTCGACAACCTTTTTCTGATATTAATAAAGATCGAATTTTCTTTCTAAAAGTTTTTCTCTCAAGAGACTTGTGCGCTTAGAACCTAGTTGAGACCAGCCCTCCTAGCTCTAAGTTTGTGATTTATCACGAGGTTCATCAACCCTCGTGTGGTTCACTTCACCCTTCCATCTTTTACCAACCAGAAAACCCCCATCCAGAAGCCTAAGGTTGAGTTTCTCACCTAATCTTCTCCACACAGCCCACGCGCGTACAACCTTGAATCGAGGCTTGTATCATTTTGGTATCAGAGCTTAAAACTCCTAAAACCATGTTATTTCTATCCTTTATTTAGTCTTGTTTCCAGTTCTTGCATTAGTTTAAGTCTCATTAAAAAAAAAAAAACAATAACATCAAAACTCAAACCGAGTGCATCTAGCTTCTACGTGCATCACTAGGGCTTAGATTCTTTCTTGCATTGCAATTTTCGTCTTTCCTTTTTATTAAAAGCATATTTCCATTAAGTTAAATAAAAAAAATAATATAGAAAACTACCAAGAAAATCGACCAAAAAGAATCTAGGATCTTTAGCATTAATTGTCAAGAAGTTTCCATTTTTCTGTTTTTCCTTTTTTCCAGAATTTTCCTTTTCAATTTTTCCTTTTTGCAACTTCTACTTCAACTATAAAAGACAACCCTCCTAATCGAATTTTAGGAGCAGAATAACTTGTTTCTTCTTTTGTAGCACACAATGGCAGAAGAAAATCATGATGCAACCGAGACCATGATGGCCATGTTCACCACACTCCAAACACAACTCGCATCAATCGGCGAGAGGTTGGAGCGTGTGGAGAGGCCGGTGAGATTCCAAGCCATAAGGAACGTGAGGGCTGAGCAAGACCATACTGAGGGTCCTGAGCACCCTAGGACACGGCACGGATAGGAGGAGCCCTAGCCGGTTGGAGATGAAGACACGTAGCCCCACGGCTATCACCCTAGGCCGAGAGGACCTCCACCGCAACCAGAAGCAGAAGACGATGGCTTTGAGCCCTATGGTCATCACCAGAGACCAAGAATGCCTCCTAGACATCCTGAGGATAGAGATGAATACACCTACAACAGGGTAACTCATCCTAATGTTAAATTAACACCTCCTAGTTTTGCAGGAAAAGTAGACCCCGAAGCCTATCTAGATTGGGAGAGAAGGATGGATCACATCTTCGATCACTACAACCAACCAGGCCCTAGGAGAGTCTTCATGGCAGTAGCATAACTCACGAATAATGCCCTCATCTAGTGGGATCGTGAGGTTTCTGACCGAAGGAGGAGAAGATTGAGGCCCATAGACTCATGGGTTGACATGAAAGATCTCATGAGACAAAGGTTTGTTCCACCTTATTTCCATAGAGATTTGCAACGACGTTTTTGTACTCTTAAGCAGGGCACCAGATCAGTAGAGGAGTACTACGAAGAGTTTCAAAGGCTAAGGAATAGGCTGGAGCTCAATGATAATGAAGAGGCATTGATGGCGCAATTCTTGGATGGGTTGCAAGAGAGAATCAGCTGTAAGGTGGAGAGACAAATCTACAACGACTTCAAAGACTTGTTCCACCTATCTGTCCAGGCTGAGCAGCACATCAGGCGTAAAAGCCAAGACATCCGTAGCAAGCCTTAGATGCCTTGGGCACCAAGCAATAGCCCCAATCCCGTAGACAAAGGCAAGAGCATAGAGATCGAATCATGGTTCAAGAGCAAGCCTCCTGAGCAAACCCATGACCAGAGAGAGCCTAGTAAGTCTTCTAACTCTCAAAGATCACTTGACATCACTTGCTTTAAGTGTAAGGGTCGTGGCCACATCTCAAGGGATTGCCCAAACAACCCTGTCATGCTGATCACGGAAGCTGGAGAGTATGAGTCTCAAGACCAAGAAGACTATGAACCAGAAGGAGAATACGGTGACATTGAGTACCCTGATGTGGGGGAAGTGCTGGTCACTAGACGCATTCTCAGTGCAATGGTGGATCCCTCAGAGACCATCAAGAGGGAGAACATCTTCCACAGCCGTTGCACCATCAAGGGCAAGGTATGTAACCTCATCATAGATGGTGGTTCTTGCACTAACGTTACTAGTGTGTACATGGTTGATAAGCTAGGTCTAGAGAAGACAAGGCACCCTCGACCGTATAGACTGAGATGGCTCGATGACAAAGTGGAGCTCAAGATCCATGAGCAAGTAACTGTGCCATTCAGTGTGGGCAGATAGCAAGACCAGGTAGTGTGCGACGTGGTGCCAATGCAAGCTGGCCACCTTCTGCTAGGAAGG